>CAWUFW010013702.1:176930-458702 GCA_963921515.1 Calotriton arnoldi
TTGAATTCGCTGGAGTGGGAATAGTAACTTTTACCCCTCCGCTATCCAACACTATTCCCTACTGTTGCACTCACAGGAGTGGGAATAGTAATTTTATCCCCTCCGCTATCCAACACTTTCCCTACTGTTGCACTCATAGGAGTGGGATTAGTAAATTATTCCTCTCCGCTATCCAACACTTTCCCTACTGTTGCACTCGTTGCAGTGCGAATATTAATTTTTACCCCTACGCTATCCAATAATTTCCCTACTGTTGCACTCGCTGGAGTGGGAATAGTAATTTTACCCCTCCGCTATCCAACACTTTCCCTACTGTTGTACTCACATGAGTGGGAATAGTAATTTTATCCCTCCCTATTCAACACTTTCCCTACTGTTGCACTTGTTGGAGTGGGAATAGATCAATTATTCCCCTCCGCTATCCAACACTTTCTCTACTGTTGCATTCGCTGGAGTGGGAATAGTAATTTTATCCCCTCCACTATCCAACACTTTCCCTGCTGTTGCACTCATTGGAGTGGGAATAGTAAATTATTCCCCTCCGCTATCCAACACTTTCCCTACTGTTGCATTCGCTGGAGTGGGAATAGTAATTTTTACCCCTCCGCTATCCAACACTTTCCCTACTGTTGCGCCCACTGGAGTCGGAATAGTAATTTTACCCCTCCGCTAGCCAAAACTTTCCCTACTGTTGCACTCGTTGGAGTGGGAATAGTAATTTTTATCCCTCCACTATCCAACACTTTCCCTACTGTTGCACTTGCTGGAGTGGGAATACTAAATTATTCCCTCCGCTGTCCAACACTTGCCCTACTGTTGCACTAGTTGGAGTGGGAATAGTAATTTTTACCCCTACGCTATCCAACACTTTCCCTACTGTTGCACTCGCTGGAGTGGGAATAGTAATTTTTACCCCTCCGCTATCCATTAATTTCCCTAGTGTTGCACTCACAGGAGTGGGAATAGTAATTTTATCCCCTCCGCTATCCAACACTTTCCCTACTGTTGCACTTGTTGGAGTGTGAATAGTAAATTATTCCCCTCTGCTATCCAACACTTTCTCTACTGTTGCATTCGCTGGAGTGGGAATAGTAATTTTATCCCCTCCACTATCCAACACTTTCCCTAGTGTTGCACTCGTTGGAGTGGGAATAGTAAATGATTCCCCTCCGCTATCCAACACTTTCCCTACTGTTGCATTCGCTGGAGTGGGAATAGTAATTTTTACCCCTCCGCTATCCATTAATTTCCCTAGTGTTGCACTCACAGGAGTGGGAATAGTAATTTTATCCCCTCCGCTATCCAACACTTTCCCTACTGTTGCACATGTTGGAGTGTGAATAGTAAATTATTCCCCTCTGCTATCCAACACTTTCTCTACTGTTGCATTCGCTGGAGTGGGAATAGTAATTTTATCCCTCCACTATCCAACACTTTCCCTAGTGTTGCACTCGTTGGAGTGGGAATAGTAAATGATTCCCCTCAGCTATCCAACACTTTCCCTACTGTTGCATTCGCTGGAGTGGGAATAGTAATTTTACCCCTCACCTATCCAACACTTTCCCTACTGTTGCACTCACAGGAGTGGGAATAGTAATTTTATCCCTTCCGCTATCCAACACTTTCCCTACTGTTGCACTCAATGGAGTGGGAATAGTAAATTATTCCCCTCCGCTATCTAACACTTTCCCTACTGTTGCACTCACTTCAGTGGGAATAGTAATTTTACCCCTCCGCTATCCAACAGTTTCCCTACTGTTGCATCGTTGGAGTGGGAATAGTAATTTTACCCTTCGCTATCCAACACTTTCCCTACTGTTGCACTCACAGGAGTGGGAATAGTAATTTTATCCCCTCCGCTATCCAACACTTTCCCTACTGTTGCACTTGTTGGAGTGGGAATAGAAAATTATTCCCCTCCGCTATCCAACACTTTCTCTACTGTTGCATTTTTGGAGTGGGAATAGTAATTTTATCCCCTCCACTATCCAACACTTTCCCTACTGTTGCACTCACTTCAGTGGGAATAGTAATTTTTACCCCTCCGCTATCCAACAGTTTCCCTACTGTTGCACTTGTTGGAGTGGGAATAGTAAATTATTCCGCCACTATCCAACACTTTCCCTACTGTTGAATTCGCCGGAGTGGGAATAGTAACTTTTACCCTCCGCTATCCAACACTATTCCCTGCTGTTGCACTCGTTGGAGTGGGAATAGTAAATTATTCCCCTCCGCTATCCAGCACTTTCCCTACTGTTGTACTCACAGGAGTGGGAATAGTAATTTTATCCACTCCGCTATCCAACACTTTCCCTACTGTTGCACTTGTTGGAGTGGGAATAGTAAATTATTCCCCTCTGCTATCCAACACTTTCTCTACTGTTGCATTCGCTGGAGTGGGAAAAGTCATTTATCCCCTCCGCTATCCAACACTTTCCCTACTGTTGCAGTCGTTGGAGTGGGAATAGTAATTTTTACCCCTCTGCTATCCAGCACTTTCCCTACTGTTGTACTCACAGGAGTGGGAATAGTAATTTTATCCACTCCGCTATCCAACACTTTCCCTACTGTTGCACTTGTTGGAGTGGGAATAGTAAATTATTCCCCTCAGCTATCCAACACTTTCTATACTGTTGCATTTGCTGGAGTGGGAATAGTAATTTTATCCCCTCCACTATCCAACACTTTCCCTACTGTTGCACTCGTTGGAGTGGGAAAAGTAAATTATTCCCCTCCGCTATCCAACACTTTCCCTACTGTTGTATTCGCTGGAGTGGGAATAGTAACTTTACCCCTCCGCTATCCAACACTATTCCCTACTGTTGCACTCACAGGAGTGGGATTAGTAAATTGTTCCCCTACGCTATCCAACACTTTTCCTACTTTTGCACTCGATGAGTGGGAATAGTAGTTTTTACCCCTATGCTATCCAACACTTATCCTACTGTTGCACTCACTGGAGTGGGAATAGTAATTTTTACCCTCCCGCTATCCAACACTTTCCCTACTGTTGCACTCACAGGAGTGGGAATAGTAATTTTATCCCCTCCGCTATCCAACACTTTCCCTACTGTTGCACTTGTTGGAGTGGGAATAGTAAATTATTCCCCTCTGCTATCCAACACTTTCTCTACTGTTGCATTCGCTGGAGTGGGAAAAGTCATTTTATCCCCTCCGCTATCCAACACTTTCCCTACTGTTGCAGTCGTTGGAGTGGGAATAGTAAATTATTCCCCTCCGCTATCCAACACTTTCCCTACTGTTGCATTCGCTGGAGTGGGAATAGTAATTTTTACCCCTCCGCTATCCAACACTTTCCCTAATGTTGCACTCACAGGAGTGGGAAAATTAATTTTATCCCTTCCCCTATCCAACACTTTCCCTACTGTTGCACTCGTTGTAGTGGGAATAGTAAATTATTCCCCTCCGCTATCCAACAGTTTCCCCACTGTTCCACCCACTGGAGTGGAATAGTCATTTTTACCCATCCGCTATCCAACACTTTCCCTACTGTTGCACTCATTGGAGTGGGAATAGTAATTTTTATCCCTCCGCTATCCAACACTTTCCCTACTGTTGCACTTGCTGGAGTGGGAATACTAAATTATTCCCCTCCGTATCCAACACTTCCCCATATGTTGCACTTGTTGGAGTGGGAATAGTAATTTTTACCCCTACGCTATCCAACACTTTCACTACTGTTGCACTCGCTGGAGTGGGAATAGTAATTTTTACCCCTCCGCTATCCATTAATTTCCCTAGTGTTGCACTCACAGGAGTGGGAATAGTGATTTTATCCCCTCCGCTATCCAACACTTTCCCTACTGTTGCACTTGTTGGAGTGTGAATAGTAAATTATTCCCCTCTGCTATCCAACACTTTCTCTACTGTTGCATTCGCTGGAGTGGGAATAGTAATTTTATCCCCTCCACTATCCAACACTTTCCCTAGTGTTGCACTCGTTGGAGTGGGAATAGTAAATGATTCCCCTCCGCTATCCAACACTTTCCCTACTGTTGCATTCGCTGGAGTGGGAATAGTAATTTTTACCCCTCACCTATCCAACACTTTCCCTACTGTTGCACTCACAGGAGTGGGAATAGTAATTTCATCCCCTCCGCTATCCAACACTTTCCCTACTGTTGCACTCATAGGAGTGGGATTAGTAAATTATTCCTCTCCGCTATCCAACACTTTCCCTACTGTTGCACTCGTTGCAGTGCGAATATTAATTTTTACCCCTACGCTATCCAACAATTTCCCTACTGTTGCACTCGCTGGAGTGGGAATAGTAATTTTTACCCTTCCGCTATCCAACACTTTCCCTACTGTTGTACTCACATGAGTGGGAATAGTAATTTTATCCCCTCCCCTATCCATCACTTTCCCTACTGTTGCACTTGTTGGAGTGGGAATAGTCAATTATTCCCCTCCGCTATCCAACACTTTCTCTACTGTTGCATTCGCTGGAGTGGGAATAGTAATTTTATCCCCTCCACTATCCAACACTTTCCCTGCTGTTGCACTCATTGGAGTGGGAATAGTAAATTATTCCCCTCCGCTATCCAACACTTTCCCTACTGTTGCATTCGCTGGAGTGGGAATAGTAATTTTTACCCCTCCGCTATCCAACACTTTCCCTACTGTTGCACTCACAGGAGTGGGTATTGTAATTTTATCCCTTCCGCTATCCAACACTTTCCCTACTGTTGCACTCATTGGAGTGGGAATAGTAAATTATTCCCCTCCGCTATCCAACACTTTCCCTACTGTTGCGCCCACTGGAGTCGGAATAGTAATTTTACCCCTCCGCTAGCCAAAACTTTCCCTACTGTTGCACTCGTTGGAGTGGGAATAGTAATTTTTATCCCTCCACTATCCAACACTTTCCCTACTGTTGCACTTGCTGGAGTGGGAATACTAAATTATTCCCCTCCGCTATCCAACACTTGCCCTACTGTTGCACTAGTTGGAGTGGGAATAGTAATTTTTACCCCTCCGCTATCCATTAATTTCCCTAGTGTTGCACTCACAGGAGTGGGAATAGTAATTTTATCCCCTCCGCTATCCAACACTTTCCCTACTGTTGCACTTGTTGGAGTGTGAATAGTAAATTATTCCCCTCTGCTATCCAACACTTTCTCTACTGTTGCATTCGCTGGAGTGGGAATAGTAATTTTATCCCCTCCACTATCCAACACTTTCCCTAGTGTTGCACTCGTTGGAGTGGGAATAATAAATGATTCCCCTCCGCTATCCAACACTTTCCCTACTGTTGCATTCGCTGGAGTGGGAATAATAATTTTTACCCCTCCGCTATCCATTAATTTCCCTAGTGTTGCACTCACAGGAGTGGGAATAGTAATTTTATCCCCTCCGCTATCCAACACTTTCCCTACTGTTGCACATGTTGGAGTGTGAATAGTAAATTAGTCCCCTCTGCTATCCAACACTTTCTCTACTGTTGCATTCGCTGGAGTGGGAATAGTAATTTTATCCCCTCCACTATCCAACACTTTCCCTAGTGTTGCACTCGTTGGAGTGGGAATAGTAAATGATTCCCCTCCGCTATCCAACACTTTCCCTACTGTTGCATTCGCTGGAGTGGGAATAGTAATTTTACCCCTCACCTATCCAACACTTTCCCTACTGTTGCACTCACAGGAGTGGGAATAGTAATTTTATCCCTTCCGCTATCCAACACTTTCCCTACTGTTGCACTCAATGGAGTGGGAATAGTAAATTATTCCCCTCCGCTATCTAACACTTTCCCTACTGTTGCACTCACTTCAGTGGGAATAGTAATTTTACCCCTCCGCTATCCAACAGTTTCCCTACTGTTGCACTCGTTGGAGTGGGAATAGTAATTTTACCCCTTCGCTATCCAACACTTTCCCTACTGTTGCACTCACAGGAGTGGGAATAGTAATTTTATCCCCTCCGCTATCCAACACTTTCCCTACTGTTGCACTTGTTGGAGTGGGAATAGAAAATTATTCCCCTCCGCTATCCAACACTTTCTCTACTGTTGCATTTTTTGGAGTGGGAATAGTAATTTTATCCCCTCCACTATCCAACACTTTCCCTACTGTTGCACTCACTTCAGTGGGAATAGTAATTTTTACCCCTCCGCTATCCAACAGTTTCCCTACTGTTGCACTTGTTGGAGTGGGAATAGTAAATTATTCCCCGCCACTATCCAACACTTTCCCTACTGTTGAATTCGCCGGAGTGGGAATAGTAACTTTTACCCCTCCGCTATCCAACACTATTCCCTGCTGTTGCACTCGTTGGAGTGGGAATAGTAAATTATTCCCCTCCGCTATCCAGCACTTTCCCTACTGTTGTACTCACAGGAGTGGGAATAGTAATTTTATCCACTCCGCTATCCAACACTTTCCCTACTGTTGCACTTGTTGGAGTGGGAATAGTAAATTATTCCCCTCTGCTATCCAACACTTTCTCTACTGTTGCATTCGCTGGAGTGGGAAAAGTCATTTTATCCCCTCCGCTATCCAACACTTTCCCTACTGTTGCAGTCGTTGGAGTGGGAATAGTAATTTTTACCCCTCTGCTATCCAGCACTTTCCCTACTGTTGTACTCACAGGAGTGGGAATAGTAATTTTATCCACTCCGCTATCCAACACTTTCCCTACTGTTGCACTTGTTGGAGTGGGAATAGTAAATTATTCCCCTCAGCTATCCAACACTTTCTATACTGTTGCATTTGCTGGAGTGGGAATAGTAATTTTATCCCCTCCACTATCCAACACTTTCCCTACTGTTGCACTCGTTGGAGTGGGAAAAGTAAATTATTCCCCTCCGCTATCCAACACTTTCCCTACTGTTGTATTCGCTGGAGTGGGAATAGTAACTTTTACCCCTCCGCTATCCAACACTATTCCCTACTGTTGCACTCACAGGAGTGGGATTAGTAAATTGTTCCCCTACGCTATCCAACACTTTTCCTACTTTTGCACTCGATGAGTGGGAATAGTAGTTTTTACCCCTATGCTATCCAACACTTATCCTACTGTTGCACTCACTGGAGTGGGAATAGTAATTTTTACCCTCCCGCTATCCAACACTTTCCCTACTGTTGCACTCACAGGAGTGGGAATAGTAATTTTATCCCCTCCGCTATCCAACACTTTCCCTACTGTTGCACTTGTTGGAGTGGGAATAGTAAATTATTCCCCTCTGCTATCCAACACTTTCTCTACTGTTGCATTCGCTGGAGTGGGAAAAGTCATTTTATCCCCTCCGCTATCCAACACTTTCCCTACTGTTGCAGTCGTTGGAGTGGGAATAGTAAATTATTCCCCTCCGCTATCCAACACTTTCCCTACTGTTGCATTCGCTGGAGTGGGAATAGTAATTTTTACCCCTCCGCTATCCAACACTTTCCCTACTGTTGCACTCACAGGAGTGGGAATTGTAATTTTATCCCTTCCGCTATCCAACACTTTCCCTACTGTTGCACTCATTGGAGTGGGAATAGTAAATTATTCCCCTCCGCTATCCAACACTTTCCCTACTGTTGCGCCCACTGGAGTCGGAATAGTAATTTTACCCCTCCGCTAGCCAAAACTTTCCCTACTGTTGCACTCGTTGGAGTGGGAATAGTAATTTTTATCCCTCCACTATCCAACACTTTCCCTACTGTTGCACTTGCTGGAGTGGGAATACTAAATTATTCCCTCCGCTATCCAACACTTGCCCTACTGTTGCACTAGTTGGAGTGGGAATAGTAATTTTTACCCCTACGCTATCCAACACTTTCCCTACTGTTGCACTCGCTGGAGTGGGAATAGTAATTTTTACCCCTCCGCTATCCATTAATTTCCCTAGTGTTGCACTCACAGGAGTGGGAATAGTAATTTTATCCCCTCCGCTATCCAACACTTTCCTACTGTTGCACTTGTTGGAGTGTGAATAGTAAATTATTCCCCTCTGCTATCCAACACTTTCTCTACTGTTGCATTCGCTGGAGTGGGAATAGTAATTTTATCCCCTCCACTATCCAACACTTTCCCTAGTGTTGCACTCGTTGGAGTGGGAATAGTAAATGATTCCCCTCCGCTATCCAACACTTTCCCTACTGTTGCATTCGCTGGAGTGGGAATAGTAATTTTACCCCTCCGCTATCCATTAATTTCCCTAGTGTTGCACTCACAGGAGTGGGAATAGTAATTTTATCCCCTCCGCTATCCAACACTTTCCCTACTGTTGCACATGTTGGAGTGTGAATAGTAAATTATTCCCCTCTGCTATCCAACACTTTCTCTACTGTTGCATTCGCTGGAGTGGGAATAGTAATTTTATCCCCTCCACTATCCAACACTTTCCCTAGTGTTGCACTCGTTGGAGTGGGAATAGTAAATGATTCCCCTCCGCTATCCAACACTTTCCCTACTGTTGCATTCGCTGGAGTGGGAATAGTAATTTTACCCCTCACCTATCCAACACTTTCCCTACTGTTGCACTCACAGGAGTGGGAATAGTAATTTTATCCCTTCCGCTATCCAACACTTTCCCTACTGTTGCACTCAATGGAGTGGGAATAGTAAATTATTCCCCTCCGCTATCTAACACTTTCCCTACTGTTGCACTCACTTCAGTGGGAATAGTAATTTTTACCCCTCCGCTATCCAACAGTTTCCTACTGTTGCACTCGTTGGAGTGGGAATAGTAATTTTTACCCCTTTGCTATCCAACACTTTCCCTACTGTTGCACTCACAGGAGTGGGAATAGTAATTTTATCCCCTCCGCTATCCAACACTTTCCCTACTGTTGCACTTGTTGGAGTGGGAATAGAAAATTATTCCCCTCCGCTATCCAACACTTTCTCTACTGTTGCATTTTTTGGAGTGGGAATAGTAATTTTATCCCCTCCACTATCCAACACTTTCCCTACTGTTGCACTCACTTCAGTGGGAATAGTAATTTTTACCCCTCCGCTATCCAACAGTTTCCCTACTGTTGCACTTGTTGGAGTGGGAATAGTAAATTATTCCCCGGCACTATCCAACACTTTCCCTACTGTTGAATTCGCCGGAGTGGGAATAGTAACTTTTACCCCTCCGCTATCCAACACTATTCCCTGCTGTTGCACTCGTTGGAGTGGGAATAGTAAATTATTCCCCTCCGCTATCCAGCACTTTCCCTACTGTTGTACTCACAGGAGTGGGAATAGTAATTTTATCCACTCCGCTATCCAACACTTTCCCTACTGTTGCACTTGTTGGAGTGGGAATAGTAAATTATTCCCCTCTGCTATCCAACACTTTCTCTACTGTTGCATTCGCTGGAGTGGGAAAAGTCATTTTATCCCCTCCGCTATCCAACACTTTCCCTACTGTTGCAGTCGTTGGAGTGGGAATAGTAATTTTTACCCCTCTGCTATCCAGCACTTTCCCTACTGTTGTACTCACAGGAGTGGGAATAGTAATTTTATCCACTCCGCTATCCAACACTTTCCCTACTGTTGCACTTGTTGGAGTGGGAATAGTAAATTATTCCCCTCAGCTATCCAACACTTTCTATACTGTTGCATTTGCTGGAGTGGGAATAGTAATTTTATCCCCTCCACTATCCAACACTTTCCCTACTGTTGCACTCGTTGGAGTGGGAAAAGTAAATTATTCCCCTCCGCTATCCAACACTTTCCCTACTGTTGTATTCGCTGGAGTGGGAATAGTAACTTTTACCCCTCCGCTATCCAACACTATTCCCTACTGTTGCACTCACAGGAGTGGGATTAGTAAATTGTTCCCCTACGCTATCCAACACTTTTCCCTACTTTTGCACTCGATTGAGTGGGAATAGTAAGTTTTACCCCTATGCTATCCAACACTTATCCTACTGTTGCACTCACTGGAGTGGGAATAGTAATTTTACCCTCCCGCTATCCAACACTTTCCCTACTGTTGCACTCACAGGAGTGGGAATAGTAATTTTATCCCCTCCGCTATCCAACACTTTCCCTACTGTTGCACTTGTTGGAGTGGGAATAGTAAATTATTCCCCTCTGCTATCCAACACTTTCTCTACTGTTGCATTCGCTGGAGTGGGAAAAGTCATTTTATCCCTCCGCTATCCAACACTTTCCCTACTGTTGCAGTCGTTGGAGTGGGAATAGTAAATTATTCCCCTCCGCTATCCAACACTTTCCCTACTGTTGCATTCGCTGGAGTGGGAATAGTAATTTTACCCCTCCGCTATCCAACACTTTCCCTAATGTTGCACTCACAGGAGTGGGAAAATTAATTTTATCCCTTCCCCTATCCAACACTTTCCCTACTGTTGCACTCGTTGTAGTGGGAATAGTAAATTATTCCCCTCCGCTATCCAACAGTTTCCCCACTGTTCCACCCACTGGAGTGGAATAGTCATTTTTACCCATCCGCTATCCAACACTTTCCCTACTGTTGCACTCATTGGAGTGGGAATAGTAATTTTTATCCCTCCGCTATCCAACACTTTCCCTACTGTTGCACTTGCTGGAGTGGGAATACTAAATTATTCCCCTCCGTATCCAACACTTCCCCATATGTTGCACTTGTTGGAGTGGGAATAGTAATTTTTACCCCTATGCTATCCAACACTTTCCCTACTGTTGCACTCGCTGGAGTGGGAATAGTAATTTTTACCCCTCCGCTATCCATTAATTTCCCTAGTGTTGCACTCACAGGAGTGGGAATAGTGATTTTATCCCCTCCGCTATCCAACACTTTCCCTACTGTTGCACTTGTTGGAGTGTGAATAGTAAATTATTCCCCTCTGCTATCCAACACTTTCTCTACTGTTGCATTCGCTGGAGTGGGAATAGTAATTTTATCCCCTCCACTATCCAACACTTTCCCTAGTGTTGCACTCGTTGGAGTGGGAATAGTAAATGATTCCCCTCCGCTATCCAACACTTTCCCTACTGTTGCATTCGCTGGAGTGGGAATAGTAATTTTTACCCCTCACCTATCCAACACTTTCCCTACTGTTGCACTCACAGGAGTGGGAATAGTAATTTTATCCCTTCCGCTATCCAACACTTTCCCTACTGTTGCACTCAATGGAGTGGGAATAGTAAATTATTCCTCTCCGCTATCCAACACTTTCCCTACTGTTGCACTCGTTGCAGTGCGAATATTAATTTTTACCCCTACGCTATCCAACAATTTCCCTACTGTTGCACTCGCTGGAGTGGGAATAGTAATTTTTACCCCTCCGCTATCCAACACTTTCCCTACTGTTGCACTCACATGGAGTGGGAATAGTAATTTTATCCCCTCCCCTATCCAACACTTTCCCTACTGTTGCACTTGTTGGAGTTGGAATAGTCAATTATTCCCCTCCGCTATCCAACACTTTCTCTACTGTTGCATTCGCTGGAGTGGGAATAGTAATTTTATCCCCTCCACTATCCAACACTTTCCCTGCTGTTGCACTCGTTGGAGTGGGAATAGTAAATTATTCCCCTCCGCTATCCAACACTTTCCCTACTGTTGCATTCGCTGGAGTGGGAATAGTAATTTTACCCCTCCGCTATACAACACTTTCCCTACTGTTGCACTCACAGGAGTGGGAATTGTAATTTTATCCCTTCCGCTATCCAACACTTTCCCTACTGTTGCACTCATTGGAGTGGGAATAGTAAATTATTCCCCTCCGCTATCCAACACTTTCCCTACTGTTGCACTCACTGGAGTCGGAATAGTAATTTTTACCCCTCCGCTAGCCAAAACTTTCCCTACTGTTGCACTCGTTGGAGTGGGAATAGTAATTTTTATCCCTCCACTATCCAACACTTTCCCTACTGTTGCACTTGCTGGAGTGGGAATACTAAATTATTCCCCTCCGCTATCCAACACTTGCCCTACTGTTGCACTAGTTGGAGTGGGAATAGTAATTTTTACCCCTACGCTATCCAACACTTTCCCTACTGTTGCACTCGCTGGAGTGGGAATAGTAATTTTTACCCCTCCGCTATCCATTAATTTCCCTAGTGTTGCACTCACAGGAGTGGGAATAGTAATTTTATCCCCTCCGCTATCCAACACTTTCCCTACTGTTGCACTTGTTGGAGTGTGAATAGTAAATTATTCCCCTCTGCTATCCAACACTTTCTCTACTGTTGCATTCGCTGGAGTGGGAATAGTAATTTTATCCCCTCCACTATCCAACACTTTCCCTAGTGTTGCACTCGTTGGAGTGGGAATAGTAAATGATTCCCCTCCGCTATCCAACACTTTCCCTACTGTTGCATTCGCTGGAGTGGGAATAGTAATTTTTACCCCTCCGCTATCCATTAATTTCCCTAGTGTTGCACTCACAGGAGTGGGAATAGTAATTTTATCCCCTCCGCTATCCAACACTTTCCCTACTGTTGCACATGTTGGAGTGTGAATAGTAAATTATTCCCCTCTGCTATCCAACACTTTCTCTACTGTTGCATTCGCTGGAGTGGGAATAGTAATTTTATCCCCTCCACTATCCAACACTTTCCCTAGTGTTGCACTCGTTGGAGTGGGAATAGTAAATGATTCCCCTCCGCTATCCAACACTTTCCCTACTGTTGCATTCGCTGGAGTGGGAATAGTAATTTTTACCCCTCACCTATCCAACACTTTCCCTACTGTTGCACTCACAGGAGTGGGAATAGTAATTTTATCCCTTCCGCTATCCAACACTTTCCCTACTGTTGCACTAAATGGAGTGGGAATAGTAAATTATTCCCCTCCGCTATCTAACACTTTCCCTACTGTTGCACTCACTTCAGTGGGAATAGTAATTTTTACCCCTCCGCTATCCAACAGTTTCCCTACTGTTGCACTCGTTGGAGTGGGAATAGTAATTTTTACCCCTTCGCTATCCAACACTTTCCCTACTGTTGCACTCACAGGAGTGCGAATAGTAATTTTATCCCCTCCGCTATCCAACACTTTCCCTACTGTTGCACTTGTTGGAGTGGGAATAGAAAATTATTCCCCTCCGCTATCCAACACTTTCTCTACTGTTGCATTTTTTGGAGTGGGAATAGTAATTTTATCCCCTCCACTATCCAACACTTTCCCTACTGTTGCACTCACTTCAGTGGGAATAGTAATTTTTACCCCTCCGCTATCCAACAGTTTCCCTACTGTTGCACTTGTTGTAGTGGGAATAGTAAATTATTCCCCGCCACTATCCAACACTTTCCCTACTGTTGAATTCGCCGGAGTGGGAATAGTAACTTTTATCCCTCCGCTATCCAACACTATTCCCTGCTGTTGCACTCGTTGGAGTGGGAATAGTAAATTATTCCCCTTTGCTATCCAGCACTTTCCCTACTGTTGTACTCACAGGAGTGGGAATAGTAATTTTATCCACTCCGCTATCCAACACTTTCCCTACTGTTGCACTTGTTGGAGTGGGAATAGTAAATTATTCCCCTCTGCTATCCAACACTTTCTATACTGTTGCATTTGCTGGAGTGGGAATAGTAATTTTATCCCCTCCACTGTCCAACACTTTCCCTACTGTTGCACTCGTTGGAGTGGGAAAAGTAAATTATTCCCCTCCGCTATCCAACACTTTCCCTACTGTTGTATTCGCTGGAGTGGGAATAGTAACTTTTACCCCTCCGCTATCCAACACTATTCCCTACTGTTGCACTCACAGGAGTGGGATTAGTAAATTGTTCCCCTACGCTATCCAACACTTTTCCTACTTTTGCACTCGATGAGTGGGAATAGTAGTTTTTACCCCTATGCTATCCAACACTTATCCTACTGTTGCACTCACTGGAGTGGGAATAGTAATTTTTACCCTCCCGCTATCCAACACTTTCCCTACTGTTGCACTCACAGGAGTGGGAATAGTAATTTTATCCCCTCCGCTATCAAACACTTTCCCTCCTGTTGCACTTGTTGGAGTGGGAATAGTAAATTATTCCCCTCTGCTATCCAAAACTTTCTCTACTGCTGCATTCGCTGGAGTGGGAAAAGTCATTTTATCCCCTCCGCTATCCAACACTTTCCCTACTGTTGCAGTCGTTGGAGTGGGAATAGTAAATTATTCCCCTCCGCTATCCAACACTTTCCCTACTGTTGCATTCGCTGGAGTGGGAATAGTAATTTTTACCCCTCCGCTATTCAACACTTTCCCTAATGTTGCACTCACAGGAGTGGGAAAATTAATTTTATCCCTGCCCCTATCCAACACTTTCCCTACTGTTGCACTCGTTGTAGTGGGAATAGTAAATTATTCCCCTCCGCTATCCAACAGTTTCCCCACTGTTCCACCCACTGGAGTGGAATAGTCATTTTTACCCATCCGCTATCCAACACTTTCCCTACTGTTGCACTCATTGGAGTGGGAATAGTAATTTTTATCCCTCCGCTATCCAACACTTTCCCTACTGTTGCACTTGCTGGAGTGGGAATACTAAATTATTCCCCTCCGTATCCAACACTTCCCCATATGTTGCACTTGTTGGAGTGGGAATAGTAATTTTTACCCCTACGCTATCCAACACTTTCCCTACTGTTGCACTCGCTGGAGTGGGAATTGTCATTTTTACCCCTCCGCTATCCATTAATTTCCCTAGTGTTGCACTCACAGGAGTGGGAATAGTGATTTTATCCCCTCCGCTATCCAACACTTTCCCTACTGTTGCACTTGTTGGAGTGTGAATAGTAAATTATTCCCCTCTGCTATCCAACACTTTCTCTACTGTTGCATTCGCTGGAGTGGGAATAGTAATTTTATCCCCTCCACTATCCAACACTTTCCCTAGTGTTGCACTCGTTGGAGTGGGAATAGTAAATGATTCCCCTCCGCTATCCAACACTTTCCCTACTGTTGCATTCGCTGGAGTGGGAATAGTAATTTTTACCCCTCACCTATCCAACACTTTCCCTACTGTTGCACTCACAGGAGTGGGAATAGTAATTTTATCCCTTCCGCTATCCAACACTTTCCCTACTGTTGCACTCAATGGAGTGGGAATAGTAAATTATTCCCCTCCGCTATCTAACACTTTCCCTACTGTTGCACTCACTTCAGTGGGAATAGTAATTTTACCCCTCCGCTATCCAACAGTTTCCCTACTGTTGCACTCGTTGGAGTGGGAATAGTAATTTTACCCCTCCGTTATCCAACACTTTCCCTACTGTTGCACTCACAGGAGTGGGAATAGTAATTTTATCCCCTCCGCTATCCAACACTTTCCCTACTGTTGCACTTGTTGGAGTGGGAATAGAAAATTATTCCCCTCCGCTATCCAACACTTTCTCTACTGTTGCATTTTTTGGAGTGGGAATAGTAATTTTATCCCCTCCACTATCCAACACTTTCCCTACTGTTGCACTCACTTCAGTGGGAATAGTAATTTTTACCCCTCCGCTATCCAACAGTTTCCCTACTGTTGCACTCGTTGGAGTGGGAATAGTAATTTTTACCCCTCCGCTATCCAACACTTTCCCTACTGTTGCACTGACAGGAGTGGGAATAGTAATTTTATCCCCTCTGCTATCCAACACTTTCCCTACTGTTGCACTAATTGGAGTGGGATTAGTAAATTATTCCTCTCCGCTATCCAACACTTTCCCTACTGTTGCACTCGTTGCAGTGCGAATATTAATTTTTACCCCTACGCTATCCAACAATTTCCCTACTGTTGCACTCGCCAGAGTGGGAATAGTAATTTTTACCCCTCCGCTATCCAACACTTTCCCTACTGTTGCACTCACATGAGTGGGAATAGTAATTTTATCCCCTCTGCTATCCAACACTTTCCCTACTGTTGCACTTGTTGGAGTGGGAATAGTAAATTATTCCCCTCCGCTATCCAACACTTTCTCTACTGTTGCATTCGCTGGAGTGGGAATAGTAATTTTATCCCCTCCACTATCCAACACTTTCCCTGCTGTTGCACTCGTTGGAGTGGGAATAGTAAATTATTCCCCTCCGCTATCCAACACTTTCCCTACTGTTGAATTCGCTGGAGTGGGAATAGCAACTTTTACCCCTCCGCTATCCAACACTATTCCCTACTGTTGCACTCACAGGAGTGGGAATAGTAATTTTATCCCCTCCGCTATCCAACACTTTCCCTACTGTTGCACTCATAGGAGTGGGATTAGTAAATTATTCCTCTCCGCTATACAACACTTTCCCTACTGTTGCACTTGTTGCAGTGCGAATATTAATTTTTACCCCTACGCTATCCAACAATTTCCCTACTGTTGCACTCGCTGGAGTGGGAATAGTAATTTTTACCCCTCCGCTATCCAACACTTTCCCTACTGTTGCACTCACATGAGTGGGAATAGTAATTTTATCCCCTCCGCTATCCAACACTTTCCCTACTGTTGCACTTGTTGGAGTGGGAATAGTCAATTATTCCCCTCCGCTATCCAACACTTTCTCTACTGTTGCATTCGCTGGAGTGGGAATAGTAATTTTATCCCCTCCACTATCCAACACTTTCCCTGCTGTTGCACTCATTGGAGTGGGAATAGTAAATTATTCCCCTCCGCTATCCAACACTTTCCCTACTGTTGCATTCGCTGGAGTGGGAATAGTGATTTTTACCCCTCCGCTATCCAACACTTTCCCTACTGTTGCACTCACAGGAGTGGGAATAGTAATTTTATCCCCTCCGCTATCCAACACTTTCCTTACTGTTGCACTCATTGGAGTGGGAATAGTAAATTATTCCCCTCCGCTATCCAACACTTTCCCTACTGTTGCACTCACTGGAGTCGGAATAGTAATTTTTACCCCTCCGCTAGCCAAAACTTTCCCTACTGTTGCACTCGTTGTAGTGGGAATAGTAATTTTTATCCCTCCACTATCCAACACTTTCCCTAGTGTTGCACTCGTTGGAGTGGGAATAGTAAATTATACCCCTACGCTATCCAACACTTTCCCTACTGTTGCACTCGCTGGAGTGGGAATAGTAATTTTTACCCCTCCGCTATCCATTAATTTCCCTAGTGTTGCACTCACAGGAGTGGGAATAGTAATTTCATCCCCTCCGCTATCCAACACTTTCACTACTGTTGCACTTGTTGGAGTGTGAATAGTAAATTATTCCCCTCTGCTATCCAACACTTTCCCTAGTGTTGCACTCGTTGGAGTGGGAATAGTAAATGATTCCCCTCCGCTATCCAACACTTTCCCTACTGTTGCATTTGCTGGAGTGGGAATAGTAATTTTTACCCCTCCGCTATCCATTAATTTCCCTAGTGTTGCACTCACAGGAGTGGGAATAGTAATTTTATCCCCTCCGCTATCCAACACTTTCCCTACTGTTGCACATGTTGGAGTGTGAATAGTAAATTATTCCCCTCTGCTATCCAACACTTTCTCTACTGTTGCATTCGCTGGAGTGGGAATAGTAATTTTATCCCCTCCACTATCCAACACTTTCCCTAGTGTTGCACTCGTTGGAGTGGGAATAGTAAATGATTCCCCTCCGCTATCCAACACTTTCCCTACTGTTGCATTCGCTGGAGTGGGAATAGTAATTTTTACCCCTCACCTATCCAACACTTTCCCTACTGTTGCACTCACAGGAGTGGGAATAGTAATTTTATCCCATCCGCTATCCAACACTTTCCCTACTGTTGCACTCAATGGAGTGGGAATAGTAAATTATTCCCCTCCGCTATCTAACACTTTCCCTACTGTTGCACTCACTTCAGTGGGAATAGTAATTTTTACCCCTCCGCTATCCAACAGTTTCCCTACTGTTGCACTCGTTGGAGTGGGAATAGTAATTTTTACCCCTCCGCTATCCAACACTTTCCCTACTGTTGCACTCACAGGAGTGGGAATAGTAATTTTATCCCCTCCGCTATCCAACACTTTCCCTACTGTTGCACTTGTTGGAGTGGGAATAGAAAATTATTCCCTCCGCTATCCAACACTTTCTCTACTGTTGCATTTTTTGGAGTGGGAATAGTAATTTTATCCCCTCCACTATCCAACACTTTCCCTACTGTTGCACTCACTTGCAGTGGGAATAGTAATTTTTACCCCTCCGCTATCCAACAGTTTCCCTACTGTTGCACTTGTTGGAGTGGGAATAGTAAATTATTCCCCGCCACTATCCAACACTTTCCCTACTGTTGAATTCGCTGGAGTGGGAATAGTAACTTTTACCCCTCCGCTATCCAACACTATTCCCTGCTGTTGCACTCGTTGGAGTGGGAATAGTAAATTATTCCCCTCTGCTATCCAACACTTTCCCTACTGTTGCACTCACAGGAGTGGGAATAGTAATTTTATCCACTCCGCTATCCAACACTTTCCCTACTGTTGCACTTGTTGGAGTGGGAATAGTAAATTATTCCCCTCTGCTATCCAACACTTTCCCTACTGTTGCATTCGCTGGAGTGGGAATAGTAATTTTATCCCCTCCACTATCCAACACTTTCCCTAGTGTTGCACTCATTGGAGTGGGAATAGTAAATGATTCCCCTCCGCTATCCAACACTTTCCCTACTGTTGCATTCGCTGGAGTGGGAATAGTAATTTTTACCCCTCCGCTATCCATTAATTTCCCTAGTGTTGCACTCACAGGAGTGGGAATAGTAATTTTATCCCCTCCGCTATCCAACACTTTCCCTACTGTTGCACATGTTGGAGTGTGAATAGTAAATTATTCCCCTCTGCTATCCAACACTTTCTCTACTGTTGCATTCGCTGGAGTGGGAATAGTAATTTTATCCCCTCCACTATCCAACACTTTCCCTAGTGTTGCACTCGTTGGAGTGGGAATAGTAAATGATTCCCCTCCGCTATCCAACACTTTCCCTACTGTTGCATTCGCTGGAGTGGGAATAGTAATTTTACCCCTCACGCTATCCAACACTTTCCCTACTGTTGCACTCACAGGAGTGGGAATAGTAATTTTATCCCTTCCGCTATCCAACACTTTCCCTACTGTTGCACTCAATGGAGTGGGAATAGTAAATTATTCCCCTCCGCTATCTAACACTTTCCCTACTGTTGCACTCACTTCAGTGGGAATAGTAATTTTTACCCCTCCGCTATCCAACAGTTTCCCTACTGTTGCACTCGTTGGAGTGGGAATAGTAATTTTTACCCCTTCGCTATCCAACACTTTCCCTACTGTTGCACTCACAGGAGTGCGAATAGTAATTTTATCCCCTCCGCTATCCAACACTTTCCCTACTGTTGCACTTGTTGGAGTGGGAATAGAAAATTATTCCCCTCCGCTATCCAACACTTTCTCTACTGTTGCATTTGTTGGAGTGGGAATAGTAATTTTATCCCCTCCACTATCCAACACTTTCCCTACTGTTGCACTCACTTCGAGTGGGAATAGTAATTTTTACCCCTCCGCTATCCAACAGTTTCCCTACTGTTGCACTTGTTGGAGTGGGAATAGTAAATTATTCCCCGCCACTATCCAACACTTTCCCTACTGTTGAATTCGCCGGAGTGGGAATAGTAACTTTTACCCCTCCGCTATCCAACACTATTCCCTGCTGTTGCACTCGTTGGAGTGGGAATAGTAAATTATTCCCCTCCGCTATCCAGCACTTTCCCTACTGTTGCACTCACAGGAGTGGGAATAGTAATTTTATCCACTCCGCTATCCAACACTTTCCCTACTGTTGCACTTGTTGGAGTGGGAATAGTAAATTATTCCCCTCTGCTATCCAACACTTTCTATACTGTTGCATTTGCTGGAGTGGGAATAGTAATTTTATCCCCTCCACTATCCAACACTTTCCCTACTGTTGCACTCGTTGGAGTGGGAAAAGTAAATTATTCCCCTCCGCTATCCAACACTTTCCCTACTGTTGTATTCGCTGGAGTGGGAATAGTAACTTTTACCCCTCCGCTATCCAACACTATTCCCTACTGTTGCACTCACAGGAGTGGGATTAGTAAATTGTTCCCCTACGCTATCCAACACTTTTCCTACTTTTGCACTCGATGGAGTGGGAATAGTAGTTTTTACCCCTATGCTATCCAACACTTATCCTACTGTTGCACTCACTGGAGTGGGAATAGTAATTTTTACCCTCCCGCTATCCAACACTTTCCCTACTGTTGCACTCACAGGAGTGGGAATAGTAATTTTATCCCCTCCGCTATCCAACACTTTCCCTACTGTTGCACTTGTTGGAGTGGGAATAGTAAATTATTCCCCTCTGCTATCCAACACTTTCTCTACTGTTGCATTCGCTGGAGTGGGAAAAGTCATTTTATCCCCTCCGCTATCCAACACTTTCCCTACTGTTGCAGTCGTTGGAGTGGGAATAGTAAATTATTCCCCTCCGCTATCCAACACTTTCCCTACTGTTGCATTCGCTGGAGTGGGAATAGTAATTTTTACCCCTCCGCTATTCAACACTTTCCCTAATGTTGCACTCACAGGAGTGGGAATATTAATTTTATCCCTGCCGCTATCCAACACTTTCCCTACTGTTGCACTCGTTGTAGTGGGAATAGTAAATTATTCCCCTCCGCTATCCAACAGTTTCCCCACTGTTCCACCCACTGGAGTGGAATAGTCATTTTTACCCATCCGCTATCCAACACTTTCCCTACTGTTGCACTCATTGGAGTGGGAATAGTAATTTTTATCCCTCCGCTATCCAACACTTTCCCTACTGTTGCACTTGCTGGAGTGGGAATACTAAATTATTCCCCTCCGTATCCAACACTTCCCCATATGTTGCACTTGTTGGAGTGGGAATAGTAATTTTTACCCCTACGCTATCCAACACTTTCCCTACTGTTGCACTCGCTGGAGTGGGAATAGTAATTTTACCCCTCCGCTATCCATTAATTTCCCTAGTGTTGCACTCACAGGAGTGGGAATAGTAATTTTATCCCCTCCGCTATCCAACACTTTCCCTACTGTTGCACTTGTTGGAGTGTGAATAGTAAATTATTCCCCTCTGCTATCCAACACTTTCTCTACTGTTGCATTCGCTGGAGTGGGAATAGTAATTTTATCCCCTCCACTATCCAACACTTTCCCTAGTGTTGCACTCGTTGGAGTGGGAATAGTAAATGATTCCCCTCCGCTATCCAACACTTTCCCTACTGTTGCATTCGCTGGAGTGGGAATAGTAATTTTTACCCCTCACCTATCCAACACTTTCCCTACTGTTGCACTCACAGGAGTGGGAATAGTAATTTTATCCCTTCCGCTATCCAACACTTTCCCTACTGTTGCACTCAATGGAGTGGGAATAGTAAATTATTCCCCTCCGCTATCCAACACTTTCCCTACTGTTGCACTCACTTCAGTGGGAATAGTAATTTTACCCCTCCGCTATCCAACAGTTTCCCTACTGTTGCACTCGTTGGAGTGGGAATAGTAATTTTTACCCCTCCGTTATCCAACACTTTCCCTACTGTTGCACTCACAGGAGTGGGAATAGTAATTTTATCCCCTCCGCTATCCAACACTTTCCCTACTGTTGCACTTGTTGGAGTGGGAATAGAAAATTATTCCCCTCCGCTATCCAACACTTTCTCTACTGTTGCATTTTTTGGAGTGGGAATAGTAATTTTATCCCCTCCACTATCCAACACTTTCCCTACTGTTGCACTCACTTCAGTGGGAATAGTAATTTTTACCCCTCCGCTATCCAACAGTTTCCCTACTGTTGCACTCGTTGGAGTGGGAATAGTAATTTTTACCCCTCCGCTATCCAACACTTTCCCTACTGTTGCACTGACAGGAGTGGGAATAGTAATTTTATCCCCTCCGCTATCCAACACTTTCCCTACTGTTGCACTCATTGGAGTGGGATTAGTAAATTATTCCTCTCCGCTATCCAACACTTTCCCTACTGTTGCACTCACAGGAGTGGGAATAGTGATTTTATCCCCTCCGCTATCCAACACTTTCCCTACTGTTGCACTTGTTGGAGTGTGAATAGTAAATTATTCCCCTCTGCTATCCAACACTTTCCCTACTGTTGCATTCGCTGGAGTGGGAATAGTAATTTTATCCCCTCCACTATCCAACACTTTCCCTACTGTTGCACTCGTTGGAGTGGGAATAGTAAATTATTCCCCTCCGCTATCCAACACTTTCCCTACTGTTGCATTCGCTGGAGTGGGAATAGTAATTTTACCCCTCACGCTATCCAACACTTTCCCTACTGTTGCACTCACAGGAGTGGGAATAGTAATTTTATCCCTTCCGCTATCCAACACTTTCCCTACTGTTGCACTCAATGGAGTGGGAATAGTAAATTATTCCCCTCCGCTATCCAACACTTTCCCTACTGTTGCACTCACTTCAGTGGGAATAGTAATTTTACCCCTCCGCTATCCAACAGTTTCCCTACTGTTGCACTCGTTGGAGTGGGAATAGTAATTTTTACCCCTCCGTTATCCAACACTTTCCCTACTGTTGCACTCACAGGAGTGGGAATAGTAATTTTATCCCCTCCGCTATCCAACACTTTCCCTACTGTTGCACTTGTTGGAGTGGGAATAGAAAATTATTCCCCTCCGCTATCCAACACTTTCTCTACTGTTGCATTTGTTGGAGTGGGAATAGTAATTTTATCCCCTCCACTATCCAACACTTTCCCTACTGTTGCACTCACTGCAGTGGGAATAGTAATTTTACCCCTCCGCTATCCAACAGTTTCCCTACTGTTGCACTCGTTGGAGTGGGAATAGTAATTTTTACCCCTCCGCTATCCAACACTTTCCCTACTGTTGCACTGACAGGAGTGGGAATAGTAATTTTATCCCCTCCGCTATCCAACACTTTCCCTACTGTTGCACTAATTGGAGTGGGATTAGTAAATTATTCCTCTCCGCTATCCAACACTTTCCCTACTGTTGCACTCGTTGCAGTGCGAATATTAATTTTTACCCCTACGCTATCCAACAATTTCCCTACTGTTGCACTCGCTGGAGTGGGAATAGTAATTTTTACCCCTCCGCTATCCAACACTTTCCCTACTGTTGCACTCACATGAGTGGGAATAGTAATTTTATCCCCTCTGCTATCCAACACTTTCCCTACTGTTGCACTTGTTGGAGTGGGAATAGTAAATTATTCCCCTCCGCTATCCAACACCTTCTCTACTGTTGCATTCGCTGGAGTGGGAATAGTAATTTTATCCCCTCCACTATCCAACACTTTCCCTACTGTTGAATTCGCTGGAGTGGGAATAGCAACTTTTACCCCTCCGCTATCCAACACTATTCCCTACTGTTGCACTCACAGGAGTGGGAATAGTAATTTTATCCCCTCCGCTATCCAACACTTTCCCTACTGTTGCACTCATAGGAGTGGGATTAGTAAATTATTCCTCTCCGCTATCCAACACTTTCCCTACTGTTGCACTCGTTGCAGTGCGAATATTAATTTTTACCCCTACGCTATCCAACAATTTCCCTACTGTTGCACTCGCTGGAGTGGGAATAGTAATTTTTACCCCTCCGCTATCCAACACTTTCCCTACTGTTGCACTCACATGAGTGGGAATAGTAATTTTATCCCCTCCCCTATCCAACACTTTCCCTACTGTTGCACTTGTTGGAGTGGGAATAGTCAATTATTCCCCTCCGCTATCCAACACTTTCTCTACTGTTGCATTCGCTGGAGTGGGAATAGTAATTTTATCCCCTCCACTATCCAACACTTTCCCTGCTGTTGCACTCGTTGGAGTGGGAATAGTAAATTATTACCTTCCGCTATCCAACACTTTCCCTACTGTTGCATTCGCTGGAGTGGGAATAGTGATTTTTACCCCTCCGCTATCCAACACTTTCCCTACTGTTGCACTCACAGGAGTGGGAATTGTAATTTTATCCCTTCCGCTATCCAACACTTTCCCTACTGTTGCACTCATTGGAGTGGGAATAGTAAATTATTCCCCTCCGCTATCCAACACTTTCCCTACTGTTGCGCCCACTGGAGTCGGAATAGTAATTTTTACCCCTCCGCTAGCCAAAACTTTCCCTACTGTTGAACTCGTTGGAGTGGGAATAGTAATTTTTATCCCTCCACTATCCAACACTTTCCCTACTGTTGCACTTGCTGGAGTGGGAATACTAAATTATACCCCTACGCTATCCAACACTTTCCCTACTGTTGCACTCGCTGGAGTGGGAATAGTAATTTTTACCCCTCCGCTATCCATTAATTTCCCTAGTGTTGCACTCACAGGAGTGGGAATAGTAATTTCATCCCCTCCGCTATCCAACACTTTCCCTACTGTTGCACTTGTTGGAGTGTGAATAGTAAATTATTCCCCTCTGCTATCCAACACTTTCCCTAGTGTTGCACTCGTTGGAGTGGGAATAGTAAATGATTCCCCTCCGCTATCCAACACTTTCCCTACTGTTGCATTCGCTGGAGTGGGAATAGTAATTTTTACCCCTCCGCTATCCATTAATTTCCCTAGTGTTGCACTCACAGGAGTGGGAATAGTAATTTTATCCCCTCCGCTATCCAACACTTTCCGTACTGTTGCACATGTTGGAGTGTGAATAGTAAATTATTCCCCTCTGCTATCCAACACTTTCTCTACTGTTGCATTCGCTGGAGTGGGAATAGTAATTTTATCCCCTCCACTATCCAACACTTTCCCTAGTGTTGCACTCGTTGGAGTGGGAATAGTAAATGATTCCCCTCCGCTATCCAACACTTTCCCTACTGTTGCATTCGCTGGAGTGGGAATAGTAATTTTTACCCCTCACCTATCCAACACTTTCCCTACTGTTGCACTCACAGGAGTGGGAATAGTAATTTTATCCCATCCGCTATCCAACACTTTCCCTACTGTTGCACTCAATGGAGTGGGAATAGTAAATTATTCCCCTCCGCTATCTAACACTTTCCCTACTGTTGCACTCACTTCAGTGGGAATAGTAATTTTTACCCCTCCGCTATCCAACAGTTTCCCTACTGTTGCACTCGTTGGAGTGGGAATAGTAATTTTACCCCTTCGCTATCCAACACTTTCCCTACTGTTGCACTCACAGGAGTGGGAATAGTAATTTTATCCCCTCCGCTATCCAACACTTTCCCTACTGTTGCACTTGTTGGAGTGGGAATAGAAAATTATTCCCCTCCGCTATCCAACACTTTCTCTACTGTTGCATTTTTTGGAGTGGGAATAGTAATTTTATCCCCTCCACTATCCAACACTTTCCCTACTGTTGCACTCACTTCAGTGGGAATAGTAATTTTACCCCTCCGCTATCCAACAGTTTCCCTACTGTTGCACTTGTTGGAGTGGGAATAGTAAATTATTCCCCGCCACTATCCAACACTTTCCCTACTGTTGAATTCGCCGGAGTGGGAATAGTAACTTTTACCCCTCCGCTATCCAACACTATTCCCTGCTGTTGCACTCGTTGGAGTGGGAATAGTAAATTATTCCCCTCTGCTATCCAGCACTTTCCCTACTGTTGTACTCACAGGAGTGGGAATAGTAATTTTATCCACTCCGCTATCCAACACTTTCCCTACTGTTGCACTTGTTGGAGTGGGAATAGTAAATTATTCCCCTCTGCTATCCAACACTTTCTCTACTGTTGCATTCGCTGGAGTGGGAAAAGTCATTTTATCCCCTCCGCTATCCAACACTTTCCCTACTGTTGCAGTCGTTGGAGTGGGAATAGTAATTTTTACCCCTCTGCTATCCAGCACTTTCCCTACTGTTGTACTCACAGGAGTGGGAATAGTAATTTGATCCACTCCGCTATCCAACACTTTCCCTACTGTTGCACTTGTTGGAGTGGGAATAGTAAATTATTCCCCTCAGCTATCCAACACTTTCTATACTGTTGCATTTGCTGGAGTGGGAATAGTAATTTTATCCCCTCCACTATCCAACACTTTCCCTACTGTTGCACTCGTTGGAGTGGGAAAAGTAAATTATTCCCCTCCGCTATCCAACACTTTCCCTACTGTTGTATTCGCTGGAGTGGGAATAGTAACTTTTACCCCTCCGCTATCCAACACTATTCCCTACTGTTGCACTCACAGGAGTGGGACTAGTAAATTGTTCCCCTACGCTATCCAACACTTTTCCTACTTTTGCACTCGATGAGTGGGAATAGTAGTTTTTACCCCTATGCTATCCAACACTTATCCCTACTGTTGCACTCACTGGAGTGGGAATAGTAATTTTTACCCTCCGCTATCCAACACTTTCCCTACTGTTGCACTCACAGGAGTGGGAATAGTAATGTTATCCCCTCCGCTATCCAACACTTTCCCTACTGTTGCACTTGTTGGAGTGGGAATAGTAAATTATTCCCCTCTGCTATCCAACACTTTCTCTACTGTTGCATTCGATGGAGTGGGAAAAGTCAGTTTATCCCCTCCGCTATCCAACACTTTCCCTACTGTTGCAGTCGTTGGAGTGGGAATAGTAAATTATTCCCCTCCGCTATCCAACACTTTCCCTACTGTTGCATTCGCTGGAGTGGGAATAGTAATTTTTACCCCTCCGCTATCCAACACTTTCCCTAATGTTGCACTCACAGGAGTGGGAATTTTAATTTTATCCCTTCCGCTATCCAACACTTTCCCTACTGTTGCACTCGTTGTAGTGGGAATAGTAAATTATTCCCCTCCGCTATCCAACACTTTCCCCACTGTTCCACCAACTGGAGTGGAATAGTCATTTTTACCCATCCGCTATCCAACACTTTCCCTACTGTTGCACTAATTGGAGTGGGAATAGTAATTTTTATCCCTCCGCTATCCAACACTTTCCCTACTGTTGCACTTGCTGGAGTGGGAATACTAAATTATTCCCCTCCGCTATCCAACACTTCCCCATATGTTGCACTTGTTGGAGTGGGAATAGTAATTTTTACCCCTACGCTATCCAACACTTTCCCTACTGTTGCACTCGCTGGAGTGGGAATAGTAATTTTACCCCTCCGCTATCCATTAATTTCCCTAGTGTTGCACTCACAGGAGTGGGAATAGTAATTTTATCCCCTCCGCTATCCAACACTTTCCCTACTGTTGCACTTGTTGGAGTGTGAATAGTAAATTATTCCCCTCTGCTATCCAACACTTTCTCTACTGTTGCATTCGCTGGAGTGGGAATAGTAATTTTATCCCCTCCACTATCCAACACTTTCCCTAGTGTTGCACTCGTTGGAGTGGGAATAGTAAATGATTCCCCTCCGCTATCCAACACTTTCCCTACTGTTGCATTCGCTGGAGTGGGAATAGTAATTTTTACCCCTCACGCTATCCAACACTTTCCCTAATGTTGCACTCACAGGAGTGGGAATAGTAATTTTATCCCTTCCGCTATCCAACACTTTCCCTACTGTTGCACTCAATGGAGTGGGAATAGTAAATTATTCCCCTCCGCTATCTAACACTTTCCCTACTGTTGCACTCACTTCAGTGGGAATAGTAAATTTTACCCCTCCGCTATCCAACAGTTTCCCTACTGTTGCACTCGTTGGAGTGGGAATAGTAATTTTTACCCCTCCGTTATCCAACACTTTCTCTACTGTTGCACTCACAGGAATGGGAATAGTAATTTTATCCCCTCCGCTATCCAACACTTTCCCTACTGTTGCACTTGTTGGAGTGGGAATAGTAAATTATTCCCCTCTGCTATCCAACACTTTCTCTACTGTTGCATTCGCTGGAGTGGGAAAAGTCATTTTATCCCCTCCGCTATCCAACACTTTCCCTACTGTTGCAGTCGTTGGAGTGGGAATAGTAATTTTTACCCTTCTGCTATCCAGCACTTTCCCTACTGTTGTACTCACAGGAGTGGGAATAGTAATTTGATCCACTCCGCTATCCAACACTTTCCCTACTGTTGCACTTGTTGGAGTGGGAATAGTAAATTATTCCCCTCAGCTATCCAACACTTTCTATACTGTTGCATTTGCTGGAGTGGGAATAGTAATTTTATCCCCTCCACTATCCAACACTTTCCCTACTGTTGCACTCGTTGGAGTGGGAAAAGTAAATTATTCCCCTCCGCTATCCAACACTTTCCCTACTGTTGTATTCGCTGGAGTGGGAATAGTAACTTTTACCCCTCCGCTATCCAACACTATTCCCTACTGTTGCACTCACAGGAGTGGGACTAGTAAATTGTTCCCCTACGCTATCCAACACTTTTCCTACTTTTGCACTCGATGAGTGGGAATAGTAGTTTTTACCCCTATGCTATCCAACACTTATCCTACTGTTGCACTCACTGGAGTGGGAATAGTAATTTTTACCCTCCCGCTATCCAACACTTTCCCTACTGTTGCACTCACAGGAGTGGGAATAGTAATGTTATCCCCTCCGCTATCCAACACTTTCCCTACTGTTGCACTTGTTGGAGTGGGAATAGTAAATTATTCCCCTCTGCTATCCAACACTTTCTCTACTGTTGCATTCGATGGAGTGGGAATAGTAAATTATTCCCCTCCGCTATCCAACACTTTCCCTACTGTTGCATTCGCTGGAGTGGGAATAGTAATTTTACCCCTCCGCTATCCAACACTTTCCCTAATGTTGCACTCACAGGAGTGGGAAAATTAATTTTATCCCTTCCCTATCCAACACTTTCCCTACTGTTGCACTCACTTAAGTGGGAATAGTAATTTTTACCCCTCCGCTATCCAACAGTTTCCCTACTGTTGCACTCGTTGGAGTGGGAATAGTAATTTTTACCCCTCCGTTATCCAACACTTTCTCTACTGTTGCACTCACAGGAGTGGGAATAGTAATTTTATCCCCTCCGCTATCCAACACTTTCCCTACTGTTGCACTTGTTGGAGTGGGAATAGAAAATTATTCCCCTCCGCTATCCAACACTTTCTCTACTGTTGCACTTTTTGGAGTGGGAATAGTAATTTTATCCCCTCCACTATCCAACACTTTCCCTACTGTTGCACTCACTTCAGTGGGAATAGTAATTTTTACCCCTCCGCTATCCAACAGTTTCCCTACTGTTGCACTCGTTGGAGTGGGAATAGTAATTTTTACCCCTCCGCTATCCAACAGTTTCCCTACTGTTGCACTTGTTGGAGTGGGAATAGTAAATTATTCCCCTCCACTATCCAACACTTTCCCTACTGTTGAATTCGCCGGAGTGGGAATAGTAACTTTTACCCCTCTGCTATCCAACACTATTCCCTGCTGTTGCACTCGTTGGAGTGGGAATAGTAAATTATTCCCCTCCGCTATCCAATACTTTCCCTACTGTTACACTCACAGGAGTGGGAATAGTAATTTTATCCCCTCCGCTATCCAACACTTTCCCTACTTTTGCACTGACAGGAGTGGGAATAGTAATTTTATCCCCTCCGCTAACCAACACTTTCCCTACTGTTGCAATCATTGGAGTGGGATTAGTAAATTATTCCTCTCCGCTATCCAACACTTTCCCTACTGTTGCACTCGTTGCAGTGCGAATATTAATTTTTACCCCACGCTATCCAACAATTTCCCTACTGTTGCACTCGCCAGAGTGGGAATAGTAATTTTTACCCCTCCGCTAGCCAACACTTTCCCTACTGTTGCATTCACATGAGTGGGAATAGTAATTTTATCCCCTCTGCTATCCAACACTTTCCCTACTGTTGCACTTGTTGGAGTGGGAATAGTAAATTATTCCCCTCCGCTATCCAACACTTTCTCTACTGTTGCATTCGCTGGAGTGGGAATAGTAATTTTATCCCCTCCACTATCCAACACTTTCCCTGCTGTTGCACTCGTTGGAGTGGGAATAGTAAATTATTCCCCTCCGCTATCCAACACTTTCCCTACTGTTGAATTCGCTGGAGTGGGAATAGTAACTTTTACCCCTCCGCTATCCAACACTATTCCCTACTGTTGCACTCACAGGAGTGGGAATAGTAATTTTATCCCCTCCGCTATCCAACACTTTCCCTACTGTTGCACTCATAGGAGTGGGATTAGTAAATTATTCCTCTCCGCTATCCAACACTTTCCCTACTGTTGCACTCGTTGCAGTGCGAATATTAATTTTTACCCCTACGCTATCCAACAATATCCCTACTGTTGCACTCGCTGGAGTGGGAATAGTAATTTTTACCCCTCCGCTATCCAACACTTTCCCTACTGTTGCACTCACATGAGTGGGAATAGTAATTGTATCCCCTCCGCTATCCAACACTTTCCCTACTGTTGCACTTGTTGGAGTGGGAATAGTCAATTATTCCCCTCCGCTATCCAACACTTTCTCTACTGTTGCATTCGCTGGAGTGGGAATAGTAATTTTATCTCCTCCACTATCCAACACTTTCCCTGCTGTTGCACTCGTTGGAGTGGGAATAGTAAATTATTCCCCTCCGCTATCCAACACTTTCCCTACTGTTGCATTCGCTGGAGTGGGAATAGTGATTTTTACCCCTCCGCTATCCAACACTTTCCCTACTGTTGCACTCACAGGAGTGGGAATTGTAATTTTATCCCTTCCGCTATCCAACACTTTCCCTACTGTTGCACTCATTGGAGTGGGAATAGTAAATTATTCCCCTCCGCTATCCAACACTTTCCCTACTGTTGCGCCCACTGGAGTCGGAATAGTAATTTTTACCCCTCCGCTAGCCAAAACTTTCCCTACTGTTGCACTCGTTGGAGTGGGAATAGTAATTTTTATCCCTCCACTATCCAACACTTTCCCTACTGTTGCACTTGCTGGAGTGGGAATACTAAATTATTCCCCTCCGCTATCCAACACTTGCCCTACTGTTGCACTCAGTTGGAGTGGGAATAGTAATTTTTACCCCTACGCTATCCAACACTTTCCCTACTGTTGCACTCGCTGGAGTGGGAATAGTAATTTTACCCCTCCGCTATCCATTAATTTCCCTAGTGTTGCACTCACAGGAGTGGGAATAGTAATTTTATCCCCTCCGATATCCAACACTTTCCCTAGTGTTGCACTCGTTGGAGTGGGAATAGTAAATGATTCCCCTCCGCTATCCAACACTTTCCCTACTGTTGCATTCGCTGGAGTGGGAATAGTAATTTTTACCCCTCCGCTATCCATTAATTTCCCTAGTGTTGCACTCACAGGAGTGGGAATAGTAATTTTATCCCCTCCGCTATCCAACACTTTCCCTACTGTTGCACATGTTGGAGTGTGAATAGTAAATTATTCCCCTCTGCTATCCAACACTTTCTCTACTGTTGCATTCGCTGGAGTGGGAATAGTAATTTTATCCCCTCCACTATCCAACACTTTCCCTAGTGTTGCACTCGTTGGAGTGGGAATAGTAAATGATTCCCCTCCGCTATCCAACACTTTCCCTACTGTTGCATTCGCTGGAGTGGGAATAGTAATTTTTACCCCTCACGCTATCCAACACTTTCCCTACTGTTGCACTCACAGGAGTGGGAATAGTAATTTTATCCCATCCGCTATCCAACACTTTCCCTACTGTTGCACTCAATGGAGTGGGAATAGTAAATTATTCCCCTCCGCTATCTAACACTTTCCCTACTGTTGCACTCACTTCAGTGGGAATAGTAATTTTACCCCTCCGCTATCCAACAGTTTCCCTACTGTTGCACTCGTTGGAGTGGGAATAGTAATTTTACCCCTTCGCTATCCAACACTTTCCCTACTGTTGCACTCACAGGAGTGGGAATAGTAATTTTATCCCCTCCGCTATCCAACACTTTCCCTACTGTTGCACTTGTTGGAGTGGGAATAGAAAATTATTCCCCTCCGCTATCCAACACTTTCTCTACTGTTGCATTTTTTGGAGTGGGAATAGTAATTTTATCCCCTCCACTATCCAACACTTTCCCTACTGTTGCACTCACTTCAGTGGGAATAGTAATTTTTACCCCTCCGCTATCCAACAGTTTCCCTACTGTTGCACTTGTTGGAGTGGGAATAGTAAATTATTCCCCGCCACTATCCAACACTTTCCCTACTGTTGAATTCGCCGGAGTGGGAATAGTAACTTTTACCCCTCCGCTATCCAACACTATTCCCTGCTGTTGCACTCGTTGGAGTGGGAATAGTAAATTATTCCCCTCTGCTATCCAGCACTTTCCCTACTGTTGTACTCACAGGAGTGGGAATAGTAATTTTATCCACTCCGCTATCCAACACTTTCCCTACTGTTGCACTTGTTGGAGTGGGAATAGTAAATTATTCCCCTCTGCTATCCAACACTTTCTCTACTGTTGCATTCGCTGGAGTGGGAAAAGTCATTTTATCCCCTCCGCTATCCAACACTTTCCCTACTGTTGCAGTCGTTGGAGTGGGAATAGTAATTTTTACCCTCTGCTATCCAGCACTTTCCCTACTGTTGCACTCACAGGAGTGGGAATAGTAATTTGATCCACTCCGCTATCCAACACTTTCCCTACTGTTGCACTTGTTGGAGTGGGAATAGTAAATTATTCCCCTCAGCTATCCAACACTTTCTATACTGTTGCATTTGCTGGAGTGGGAATAGTAATTTTATCCCCTCCACTATCCAACACTTTCCCTACTGTTGCACTCGTTGGAGTGGGAAAAGTAAATTATTCCCCTCCGCTATCCAACACTTTCCCTACTGTTGTATTCGCTGGAGTGGGAATAGTAACTTTTACCCCTCCGCTATCCAACACTATTCCCTACTGTTGCACTCACAGGAGTGGGACTAGTAAATTGTTCCCCTACGCTATCCAACACTTTTCCTACTTTTGCACTCGATGAGTGGGAATAGTAGTTTTTACCCCTATGCTATCCAACACTTATCCCTACTGTTGCACTCACTGGAGTGGGAATAGTAATTTTTACCCTCCCGCTATCCAACACTTTCCCTACTGTTGCACTCACAGGAGTGGGAATAGTAATGTTATCCCCTCCGCTATCCAACACTTTCCCTACTGTTGCACTTGTTGGAGTGGGAATAGTAAATTATTCCCCTCTGCTATCCAACACTTTCTCTACTGTTGCATTCGATGGAGTGGGAATAGTCAGTTTTATCCCCTCCGCTATCCAACACTTTCCCTACTGTTGCAGTCGTTGGAGTGGGAATAGTAAATTATTCCCCTCCGCTATCCAACACTTTCCCTACTGTTGCATTCGCTGGAGTGGGAATAGTAATTTTACCCCTCCGCTATCCAACACTTTCCCTAATGTTGCACTCACAGGAGTGGGAAAATTAATTTTATCCCTTCCCCTATCCAACACTTTCCCTACTGTTGCACTCGTTGTAGTGGGAATAGTAAATTATTCCCCTCCGCTATCCAACACTTTCCCCACTGTTCCACCCACTGGAGTGGAATAGTCATTTTTACCCATCCGCTATCCAACACTTTCCCTACTGTTGCACTCATTGGAGTGGGAATAGTAATTTTTATCCCTCCGCTATCCAACACTTTCCCTACTGTTGCACTTGCTGGAGTGGGAATACTAAATTATTCCCCTCCGCTATCCAACACTTCCCCATACTGTTGCACTTGTTGGAGTGGGAATAGTAATTTTTACCCCTACGCTATCCAACACTTTCCCTACTGTTGCACTCGCTGGAGTGGGAATAGTAATTTTTACCCCTCCGCTATCCATTAATTTCCCTAGTGTTGCACTCACAGGAGTGGGAATAGTAATTTTATCCCCTCCGCTATCCAACACTTTCCCTACTGTTGCACTTGTTGGAGTGTGAATAGTAAATTATTCCCCTCTGCTATCCAACACTTTCTCTACTGTTGCATTCGCTGGAGTGGGAATAGTAATTTTATCCCCTCCACTATCCAACACTTTCCCTAGTGTTGCACTCGTTGGAGTGGGAATAGTAAATGATTCCCCTCCGCTATCCAACACTTTCCCTACTGTTGCATTCGCTGGAGTGGGAATAGTAATTTTTACCCCTCACCTATCCAACACTTTCCCTAATGTTGCACTCACAGGAGTGGGAATAGTAATTTTATCCCTTCCGCTATCCAACACTTTCCCTACTGTTGCACTCAATGGAGTGGGAATAGTAAATTATTCCCCTCCGCTATCTAACACTTTCCCTACTGTTGCACTCACTTCAGTGGGAATAGTAAATTTTACCCCTCCGCTATCCAACAGTTTCCCTACTGTTGCACTCGTTGGAGTGGGAATAGTAATTTTTACCCCTCCGTTATCCAACACTTTCTCTACTGTTGCACTCACAGGAATGGGAATAGTAATTTTATCCCCTCCGCTATCCAACACTTTCCCTACTGTTGCACTTGTTGGAGTGGGAATAGTAAATTATTCCCCTCTGCTATCCAACACTTTCTCTACTGTTGCATTCGCTGGAGTGGGAAAAGTCATTTTATCCCCTCCGCTATCCAACACTTTCCCTACTGTTGCAGTCGTTGGAGTGGGAATAGTAATTTTTACCCCTCTGCTATCCAGCACTTTCCCTACTGTTGCACTCACAGGAGTGGGAATAGTAATTTGATCCACTCCGCTATCCAACACTTTCCCTACTGTTGCACTTGTTGGAGTGGGAATAGTAAATTATTCCCCTCAGCTATCCAACACTTTCTATACTGTTGCATTTGCTGGAGTGGGAATAGTAATTTTATCCCCTCCACTATCCAACACTTTCCCTACTGTTGCACTCGTTGGAGTGGGAATAGTAAATTATTCCCCTCCGCTATCCAACACTTTCCCTACTGTTGCATTCGCTGGAGTGGGAATAGTAACTTTTACCCCTCCGCTATCCAACACTATTCCCTACTGTTGCACTCACAGGAGTGGGACTAGTAAATTGTTCCCCTACGCTATCCAACACTTTCCCTACTGTTGCACTCGATGGAGTGGGAATAGTAGTTTTTACCCCTATGCTATCCAACACTTATCCCTACTGTTGCACTCACTGGAGTGGGAATAGTAATTTTTACCCTCCCGCTATCCAACACTTTCCCTACTGTTGCACTCACAGGAGTGGGAATAGTAATGTTATCCCCTCCGCTATCCAACACTTTCCCTACTGTTGCACTTGTTGGAGTGGGAATAGTAAATTATTCCCCTCTGCTATCCAACACTTTCTCTACTGTTGCATTCGATGGAGTGGGAATAGTAAATTATTCCCCTCCGCTATCCAACACTTTCCCTACTGTTGCATTCGCTGGAGTGGGAATAGTAATTTTTACCCCTCCGCTATCCAACACTTTCCCTAATGTTGCACTCACAGGAGTGGGAAAATTAATTTTATCCCTTCCCCTATCCAACACTTTCCCTACTGTTGCACTCACTTAAGTGGGAATAGTAATTTTTACCCCTCCGCTATCCAACAGTTTCCCTACTGTTGCACTCGTTGGAGTGGGAATAGTAATTTTTACCCCTCCGTTATCCAACACTTTCTCTACTGTTGCACTCACAGGAGTGGGAATAGTAATTTTATCCCCTCCGCTATCCAACACTTTCCCTACTGTTGCACTTGTTGGAGTGGGAATAGAAAATTATTCCCCTCCGCTATCCAACACTTTCTCTACTGTTGCACTTTTTGGAGTGGGAATAGTAATTTTATCCCCTCCACTATCCAACACTTTCCCTACTGTTGCACTCACTTCAGTGGGAATAGTAATTTTTACCCCTCCGCTATCCAACAGTTTCCCTACTGTTGCACTCGTTGGAGTGGGAATAGTAATTTTTACCCCTCCGCTATCCAACAGTTTCCCTACTGTTGCACTTGTTGGAGTGGGAATAGTAAATTATTCCCCTCCACTATCCAACACTTTCCCTACTGTTGAATTCGCCGGAGTGGGAATAGTAACTTTTACCCCTCTGCTATCCAACACTATTCCCTGCTGTTGCACTCGTTGGAGTGGGAATAGTAAATTATTCCCCTCCGCTATCCAATACTTTCCCTACTGTTACACTCACAGGAGTGGGAATAGTAATTTTATCCCCTCCGCTATCCAACACTTTCCCTACTTTTGCACTGACAGGAGTGGGAATAGTAATTTTATCCCCTCCGCTAACCAACACTTTCCCTACTGTTGCAATCATTGGAGTGGGATTAGTAAATTATTCCTCTCCGCTATCCAACACTTTCCCTACTGTTGCACTCGTTGCAGTGCGAATATTAATTTTTACCCCACGCTATCCAACAATTTCCCTACTGTTGCACTCGCCAGAGTGGGAATAGTAATTTTTACCCCTCCGCTAGCCAACACTTTCCCTACTGTTGCATTCACATGAGTGGGAATAGTAATTTTATCCCTCTGCTATCCAACACTTTCCCTACTGTTGCACTTGTTGGAGTGGGAATAGTAAATTATTCCCCTCCGCTATCCAACACTTTCTCTACTGTTGCATTCGCTGGAGTGGGAATAGTAATTTTATCCCCTCCACTATCCAACACTTTCCCTGCTGTTGCACTCGTTGGAGTGGGAATAGTAAATTATTCCCCTCCGCTATCCAACACTTTCCCTACTGTTGAATTCGCTGGAGTGGGAATAGTAACTTTTACCCCTCCGCTATCCAACACTATTCCCTACTGTTGCACTCACAGGAGTGGGAATAGTAATTTTATCCCCTCCGCTATCCAACACTTTCCCTACTGTTGCACTCATAGGAGTGGGATTAGTAAATTATTCCTCTCCGCTATCCAACACTTTCCCTACTGTTGCACTCGTTGCAGTGCGAATATTAATTTTTACCCCTACGCTATCCAACAATATCCCTACTGTTGCACTCGCTGGAGTGGGAATAGTAATTTTTACCCCTCCGCTATCCAACACTTTCCCTACTGTTGCACTCACATGAGTGGGAATAGTAATTGTATCCCCTCCGCTATCCAACACTTTCCCTACTGTTGCACTTGTTGGAGTGGGAATAGTCAATTATTCCCCTCCGCTATCCAACACTTTCTCTACTGTTGCATTCGCTGGAGTGGGAATAGTAATTTTATCTCCTCCACTATCCAACACTTTCCCTGCTGTTGCACTCGTTGGAGTGGGAATAGTAAATTATTCCCCTCCGCTATCCAACACTTTCCCTACTGTTGCATTCGCTGGAGTGGGAATAGTGATTTTTACCCCTCCGCTATCCAACACTTTCCCTACTGTTGCACTCACAGGAGTGGGAATTGTAATTTTATCCCTTCCGCTATCCAACACTTTCCCTACTGTTGCACTCATTGGAGTGGGAATAGTAAATTATTCCCCTCCGCTATCCAACACTTTCCCTACTGTTGCGCTCACTGGAGTCGGAATAGTAATTTTTACCCCTCCGCTAGCCAAAACTTTCCCTACTGTTGCACTCGTTGGAGTGGGAATAGTAATTTTTATCCCTCCACTATCCAACACTTTCCCTACTGTTGCACTTGCTGGAGTGGGAATACTAAATTATTCCCCTCCGCTATCCAACACTTGCCCTACTGTTGCACTAGTTGGAGTGGGAATAGTAATTTTTACCCCTACGCTATCCAACACTTTCCCTACTGTTGCACTCGCTGGAGTGGGAATAGTAATTTTTACCCCTCCGCTATCCATTAATTTCCCTAGTGTTGCACTCACAGGAGTGGGAATAGTAATTTTATCCCCTCCGATATCCAACACTTTCCCTACTGTTGCACTTGTTGGAGTGTGAATAGTAAATTATTCCCCTCTGCTATCCAACACTTTCTCTACTGTTGCATTCGCTGAAGTGGGAATAGTAATTTTATCCCCTCCACTAGCCAACACTTTCCCTAGTGTTGCACTCGTTGGAGTGGGAATAGTAAATGATTCCCCTCCGCTATCCAACACTTTCCCTACTGTTGCATTCGCTGGAGTGGGAATAGTAATTTTTACCCCTCCGCTATCCATTAATTTCCCTAGTGTTGCACTCACAGGAGTGGGAATAGTAATTTTATCCCCTCCGCTATCCAACACTTTCCCTACTGTTGCACATGTTGGAGTGTGAATAGTAAATTATTCCCCTCTGCTATCCAACACTTTCTCTACTGTTGCATTCGCTGGAGTGGGAATAGTAATTTTATCCCCTCCACTATCCAACACTTTCCCTAGTGTTGCACTCGTTGGAGTGGGAATAGTAAATGATTCCCCTCCGCTATCCAACACTTTCCCTACTGTTGCATTCGCTGGAGTGGGAATAGTAATTTTTACCCCTCACCTATCCAACACTTTCCCTACTGTTGCACTCACAGGAGTGGGAATAGTAATTTTATCCCTTCCGCTATCCAACACTTTCCCTACTGTTGCACTCAATGGGGTGGGAATAGTAAATTATTCCCCTCCGCTATCTAACACTTTCCCTACTGTTGCACTCACTTCAGTGGGAATAGTAATTTTTACCCCTCCGCTATCCAACAGTTTCCCTACTGTTGCACTCGTTGGAGTGGGAATAGTAATTTTTACCCCTTCGCTATCCAACACTTTCCCTACTGTTGCACTCACAGGAGTGGGAATAGTAATTTTATCCCCTCCGCTATCCAACACTTTCCCTACTGTTGCACTTGTTGGAGTGGGAATAGAAAATTATTCCCCTCCGCTATCCAACACTTTCTCTACTGTTGCATTTTTGGAGTGGGAATAGTAATTTTATCCCCTCCACTATCCAACACTTTCACTACTGTTGCACTCACTTCAGTGGGAATAGTAATTTTTACCCCTCCGCTATCCAACAGTTTCCCTACTGTTGCACTTGTTGGAGTGGGAATAGTAAATTATTCCCCGCCACTATCCAACACTTTCCCTACTGTTGAATTCGCCGGAGTGGGAATAGTAACTTTTACCCCTCCGCTATCCAACACTATTCCCTGCTGTTGCACTCGTTGGAGTGGGAATAGTAAATTATTCCCCTCCGCTATCCAACACTTTCCCTACTGTTACACTCACAGGAGTGGGAATAGTAATTTTATCCCCTCCGCTATCCAACACTTTCCCTACTGTTGCACTCACAGGAGTGGGAATAGTAATTTTATCCCCTCCGCTATCCAACACTTTCCCTACTGTTGCACTCATTGGAGTGGGATTAGTAAATTATTCCTCTCCGCTATCCAACACTTTCCCTACTGTTGTACTCGTTGCAGTGCGAATATTAATTTTTACCCCTACGCTATCCAACAATTTCCTACTGTTGCACTCGCTGGAGTGCGAATAGTAATTTTTACCCCTCTGCTATCCAACACTTTCCCTACTGTTGCACTCACATGAGTGGGAATAGTAATTTTATCCCCTCTGCTATCCAACACTTACCTACTGTTGCACTTGTTGGAGTGGGAATAGTAAATTATTCCCCTCCGCTATCCAACACTTTCTCTACTGTTGCATTCGCTGGAGTGGGAATAGTAATTTTATCCCCTCCACTATCCAACACTTTCCCTGCTGTTGCACTAGTTGGAGTGGGAATAGTAAATTATTCCCCTCCGCTATCCAACACTTTCCCTACTGTTGAATTAGCTGGAGTGGGAATAGTAACTTTTACCCCTCCGCTACCCAACACTATTCCCTACTGTTGCACTCACAGGAGTGGGAATAGTAATTTTATCCCCTCCGCTATCCAACACTTTCCCTACTGTTGCATTCATAGGAGTGGGATTAGTAAATTATTCCTCTCCGCTATCCAACACTTTCCCTACTGTTTCACTCGTTGCAGTGCGAATAGTAATTTTTACCCCTACGCTATCCAACAATTTCCCTACTGTTGCACTCGCTGGAGTGGGAATAGTAATTTTTACCCCTCCGCTATCCAACACTTTCCCTACTGTTGCACTCACATGAGTGGGAATAGTAATTTTATCCCCTCCGCTATCCAACACTTTCCCTACTGTTGCACTTGTTGGAGTGGGAATAGTCAATTATTCCCCTCCGCTATCCAACACTTTCTCTACTGTTGCATTCGCTGGAGTGGGAATAGTAATTTTATCCCCTCCACTATCCAACACTTTCCCTGCTGTTGCACTCGTTGGAGTGGGAATAGTAAATTATTCCCCTCCGCTATCCAACACTTTCCCTACTGTTGCGCCCACTGGAGTCGGAATAGTAATTTTTACCCCTCCGCTAGCCAAAACTTTCCCTACTGTTGCACTCGTTGGAGTGGGAATAGTAATTTTTATCCCTCCACTATCCAACACTTTCCCTACTGTTGCACTTGCTGGAGTGGGAATACTAAATTATTCCCCTCCGCTATCCAACACTTGCCCTACTGTTGCACTAGTTGGAGTGGGAATAGTAATTTTTACCCCTACGCTATCCAACACTTTCCCTACTGTTGCACTCGCTGGAGTGCGAATAGTAATTTTTACCCCTCCGCTATCCATTAATTTCCCTAGTGTTGCACTCACAGGAGTGGGAATAGTAATTTTATCCCCTCCGATATCCAACACTTTCCCTACTGTTGCACTTGTTGGAGTGTGAATAGTAAATTATTCCCCTCCGCTATCCAACACTTTCTCTACTGTTGCATTCGCTGAAGTGGGAATAGTAATTTTATCCCCTCCACTAGCCAACACTTTCCCTAGTGTTGCACTCGTTGGAGTGGGAATAGTAAATGATTCCCCTCCGCTATCCAACACTTTCCCTACTGTTGCATTCGCTGGAGTGGGAATAGTAATTTTTACCCCTCCGCTATCCATTAATTTCCCTAGTGTTGCACTCACAGGAGTGGGAATAGTAATTTTATCCCCTCCGCTATCCAACACTTTCCCTACTGTTGCACATGTTGGAGTGTGAATAGTAAATTATTCCCCTCTGCTATCCAACACTTTCTCTACTGTTGCATTCGCTGGAGTGGGAATAGTAATTTTATCCCCTCCACTATCCAACACTTTCCCTAGTGTTGCACTCGTTGGAGTGGGAATAGTAAATGATTCCCCTCCGCTATCCAACACTTTCCCTACTGTTGCATTCGCTGGAGTGGGAATAGTAATTTTTACCCCTCACCTATCCAACACTTTCCCTACTGTTGCACTCACAGGAGTGGGAATAGTAATTTTATCCCTTCCGCTATCCAACACTTTCCCTACTGTTGCACTCAATGGGGTGGGAATAGTAAATTATTCCCCTCCGCTATCTAACACTTTCCCTACTGTTGCACTCACTTCAGTGGGAATAGTAATTTTTACCCCTCCGCTATCCAACAGTTTCCCTACTGTTGCACTCGTTGGAGTGGGAATAGTAATTTTTACCCCTTCGCTATCCAACACTTTCCCTACTGTTGCACTCACAGGAGTGGGAATAGTAATTTTATCCCCTCCGCTATCCAACACTTTCCCTACTGTTGCACTTGTTGGAGTGGGAATAGAAAATTATTCCCCTCCGCTATCCAACACTTTCTCTACTGTTGCATTTTTTGGAGTGGGAATAGTAATTTTATCCCCTCCACTATCCAACACTTTCACTACTGTTGCACTCACTTCAGTGGGAATAGTAATTTTACCCCTCCGCTATCCAACAGTTTCCCTACTGTTGCACTTGTTGGAGTGGGAATAGTAAATTATTCCCCGCCACTATCCAACACTTTCCCTACTGTTGAATTCGCCGGAGTGGGAATAGTAACTTTACCCCTCCGCTATCCAACACTATTCCCTGCTGTTGCACTCGTTGGAGTGGGAATAGTAAATTATTCCCCTCCGCTATCCAACACTTTCCCTACTGTTACACTCACAGGAGTGGGAATAGTAATTTTATCCCCTCCGCTATCCAACACTTTCCCTACTGTTGCACTCACAGGAGTGGGAATAGTAATTTTATCCCCTCCGCTATCCAACACTTTCCCTACTGTTGCACTCATTGGAGTGGGATTAGTAAATTATTCCTCTCCGCTATCCAACACTTTCCCTACTGTTGTACTCGTTGCAGTGCGAATATTAATTTTTACCCCTACGCTATCCAACAATTTCCCTACTGTTGCACTCGCTGGAGTGCGAATAGTAATTTTTACCCCTCTGCTATCCAACACTTTCCCTACTGTTGCACTCACATGAGTGGGAATAGTAATTTTATCCCCTCTGCTATCCAACACTTTACCTACTGTTGCACTTGTTGGAGTGGGAATAGTAAATTATTCCCCTCCGCTATCCAACACTTTCTCTACTGTTGCATTCGCTGGAGTGGGAATAGTAATTTTATCCCCTCCACTATCCAACACTTTCCCTGCTGTTGCACTAGTTGGAGTGGGAATAGTAAATTATTCCCCTCCGCTATCCAACACTTTCCCTACTGTTGAATTCGCTGGAGTGGGAATAGTAACTTTTACCCCTCCGCTACCCAACACTATTCCCTACTGTTGCACTCACAGGAGTGGGAATAGTAATTTTATCCCCTCCGCTATCCAACACTTTCCCTACTGTTGCATTCATAGGAGTGGGATTAGTAAATTATTCCTCTCCGCTATCCAACACTTTCCCTACTGTTTCACTCGTTGCAGTGCGAATATTAATTTTTACCCCTACGCTATCCAACAATTTCCCTACTGTTGCACTCGCTGGAGTGGGAATAGTAATTTTACCCCTCCGCTATCCAACACTTTCCCTACTGTTGCACTCACATGAGTGGGAATAGTAATTTTATCCCCTCCGCTATCCAACACTTTCCCTACTGTTGCACTTGTTGGAGTGGGAATAGTCAATTATTCCCCTCCGCTATCCAACACTTTCTCTACTGTTGCATTCGCTGGAGTGGGAATAGTAAATTATTCCCCTCCGCTATCCAACACTTTCCCTACTGTTGCGCCCACTGGAGTCGGAATAGTAATTTTTACCCCTCCGCTAGCCAAAACTTTCCCTACTGTTGCACTCGTTGGAGTGGGAATAGTAATTTTTATCCCTCCACTATCCAACACTTTCCCTACTGTTGCACTTGCTGGAGTGGGAATACTAAATTATTCCCCTCCGCTATCCAACACTTGCCCTACTGTTGCACTAGTTGGAGTGGGAATAGTAATTTTTACCCCTACGCTATCCAACACTTTCCCTACTGTTGCACTCGCTGGAGTGGGAATAGTAATTTTTACCCCTCCGCTATCCATTAATTTCCCTAGTGTTGCACTCACAGGAGTGGGAATAGTAATTTTATCCCCTCCGATATCCAACACTTTCCCTACTGTTGCACTTGTTGGAGTGTGAATAGTAAATTATTCCCCTCTGCTATCCAACACTTTCTCTACTGTTGCATTCGCTGAAGTGGGAATAGTAATTTTATCCCCTCCACTAGCCAACACTTTCCCTAGTGTTGCACTCGTTGGAGTGGGAATAGTAAATGATTCCCCTCCGCTATCCAACACTTTCCCTACTGTTGCATTCGCTGGAGTGGGAATAGTAATTTTACCCCTCCGCTATCCATTAATTTCCCTAGTGTTGCACTCACAGGAGTGGGAATAGTAATTTTATCCCCTCCGCTATCCAACACTTTCCCTACTGTTGCACATGTTGGAGTGTGAATAGTAAATTATTCCCCTCTGCTATCCAACACTTTCTCTACTGTTGCATTCGCTGGAGTGGGAATAGTAATTTTATCCCCTCCACTATCCAACACTTTCCCTAGTGTTGCACTCGTTGGAGTGGGAATAGTAAATGATTCCCCTCCGCTATCCAACACTTTCCCTACTGTTGCATTCGCTGGAGTGGGAATAGTAATTTTTACCCCTCACCTATCCAACACTTTCCCTACTGTTGCACTCACAGGAGTGGGAATAGTAATTTTATCCCTTCCGCTATCCAACACTTTCCCTACTGTTGCACTCAATGGGGTGGGAATAGTAAATTATTCCCCTCCGCTATCTAACACTTTCCCTACTGTTGCACTCACTTCAGTGGGAATAGTAATTTTTACCCCTCCGCTATCCAACAGTTTCCCTACTGTTGCACTCGTTGGAGTGGGAATAGTAATTTTTACCCCTTCGCTATCCAACACTTTCCCTACTGTTGCACTCACAGGAGTGGGAATAGTAATTTTATCCCCTCCGCTATCCAACACTTTCCCTACTGTTGCACTTGTTGGAGTGGGAATAGAAAATTATTCCCCTCCGCTATCCAACACTTTCTCTACTGTTGCATTTTTTGGAGTGGGAATAGTAATTTTATCCCCTCCACTATCCAACACTTTCACTACTGTTGCACTCACTTCAGTGGGAATAGTAATTTTTACCCCTCCGCTATCCAACAGTTTCCCTACTGTTGCACTTGTTGGAGTGGGAATAGTAAATTATTCCCCGCCACTATCCAACACTTTCCCTACTGTTGAATTCGCCGGAGTGGGAATAGTAACTTTTACCCCTCCGCTATCCAACACTATTCCCTGCTGTTGCACTCGTTGGAGTGGGAATAGTAAATTATTCCCCTCCGCTATCCAACACTTTCCCTACTGTTACACTCACAGGAGTGGGAATAGTAATTTTATCCCCTCCGCTATCCAACACTTTCCCTACTGTTGCACTCACAGGAGTGGGAATAGTAATTTTATCCCCTCCGCTATCCAACACTTTCCCTACTGTTGCAATCATTGGAGTGGGATTAGTAAATTATTCCTCTCCGCTATCCAACACTTTCCCTACTGTTGTACTCGTTGCAGTGCGAATATTAATTTTTACCCCTACGCTATCCAACAATTTCCCTACTGTTGCACTCGCTGGAGTGCGAATAGTAATTTTTACCCCTCTGCTATCCAACACTTTCCCTACTGTTGCACTCACATGAGTGGGAATAGTAATTTTATCCCCTCTGCTATCCAACACTTACCTACTGTTGCACTTGTTGGAGTGGGAATAGTAAATTATTCCCCTCCGCTATCCAACACTTTCTCTACTGTTGCATTCGCTGGAGTGGGAATAGTAATTTTATCCCCTCCACTATCCAACACTTTCCCTGCTGTTGCACTAGTTGGAGTGGGAATAGTAAATTATTCCCCTCCGCTATCCAACACTTTCCCTACTGTTGAATTCGCTGGAGTGGGAATAGTAACTTTTACCCCTCCGCTACCCAACACTATTCCCTACTGTTGCACTCACAGGAGTGGGAATAGTAATTTTATCCCCTCCGCTATCCAACACTTTCCCTACTGTTGCATTCATAGGAGTGGGATTAGTAAATTATTCCTCTCCGCTATCCAACACTTTCCCTACTGTTTCACTCGTTGCAGTGCGAATATTAATTTTTACCCCTACGCTATCCAACAATTTCCCTACTGTTGCACTCGCTGGAGTGGGAATAGTAATTTTTACCCCTCCGCTATCCAACACTTTCCCTACTGTTGCACTCACATGAGTGGGAATAGTAATTTTATCCCCTCCCCTATCCAACACTTTCCCTACTGTTGCACTTGTTGGAGTGGGAATAGTCAATTATTCCCCTCCGCTATCCAACACTTTCTCTACTGTTGCATTCGCTGGAGTGGGAATAGTAATTTTATCCCCTCCACTATCCAACACTTTCCCTGCTGTTGCACTCGTTGGAGTGGGAATAGTAAATTATTCCCCTCCGCTATCCAACACTTTCCCTACTGTTGCATTCGCTGGAGTGGGAATAGTAATTTTTACCCCTCCGCTATCCAACACTTTCCCTACTGTTGCACTCACAGGAGTGGGAATTGTAATTTTATCCCTTCCGCTATCCAACACTTTCCCTACTGTTGCACTCATTGGAGTGGGAATAGTAAATTATTCCCCTCCGCTATCCAACACTTTCTCTACTGTTGCACCCACTGGAGTCGGAATAGTAATTTTTACCCCTCCGCTATCCAAAACTTTCCCTACTGTTGCACTCGTTGGAGTTGGAATAGTAATTTTTATCCCTCCACTATCCAACACTTTCCCTACTGTTGCACTTGCTGGAGTGGGAATACTAAATTATTCCCCTCCGCTATCCAACACTTGCCCTACTGTTGCACTAGTTGGAGTGGGAATAGTAATTTTTACCCCTACGCTATCCAACACTTTCCCTACTGTTGCACTCGCTGGAGTGGGAATAGTAATTTTTACCCCTCCGCTATCCAACACTTTCCCTACTGTTGCACTCACAGGAGTGGGAATAGTAATTTTATCCCCTCCACTATCCAACACTTTCCCTACTGTTGCACTTGTTGGAGTGGGAATAGTAAATTATTCCCCTCCGCTATCGAACACTTTCTCTACTGTTGCATTCACTAGACTGGGAATAGTAATTGTATCCCCTCCATTATCCAACACTTTCCCTACTGTTGCACTCGTTGGAATGGGAATAGTAAATTATTCCCCTCCGCTATCCAACACTTTCCCTACTGTTGCATTCGCTGGAGTGGGAATAGTAATTTTTACCCCTTCGCTATCGAACAATTTCCCTACTGTTGCACTCACAGGAGTGGGAAAAGTAATTTTATTTCTTCCGCTATCCAACACTTTCCCTACTGTTGCACTCATTGAAGTGAGAATAGTAATTTTTACCCCTCACCTATCCAACACTTTCCCTACTGTTGCACTCACAGGAGTGGGAATAGTAATTTTATCCCTTCCGCTATCCAACACTTTCCCTACTGTTGCACTCAATGGAGTGGGAATAGTAAATTATTCCCCTCCGCTATCTAACACTTTCCCTACTGTTGCACTCACTTCAGTGGGAATAGTAATTTTTACCCCTCCGCTATCCAACAGTTTCCCTACTGTTGCACTCGTTGGAGTGGGGATAGTAATTTTTACCCCTTCGCTATCCAACACTTTCCCTACTGTTGCACTCACAGGAGTGGGAATAGTAATTTTATCCCCTCCGCTATCCAACACTTTCCCTACTGTTGCACTTGTTGGAGTGGGAATAGAAAATTATTCCCCTCCGCTATCCAACACTTTCTCTACTGTTGCATTTTTTGGAGTGGGAATAGTAATTTTATCCCCTCCACTATCCAACACTTTCCCTACTGTTGCACTCACTTCAGTGGGAATAGTAATTTTACCCCTCCGCTATCCAACAGTTTCCCTACTGTTGCACTTGTTGGAGTGGGAATAGTAAATTATTCCCCTCCACTATCCAACACTTTCCCTACTGTTGAATTCGCCGGAGTGGGAATAGTAACTTTTACGCCTCCGCTATCCAACACTATTCCCTGCTGTTGCACTCGTTGGAGTGGGAATAGTAAATTATTCCCCTCCGCTATCCAACACTTTCCCTACTGTTACACTCACAGGAGTGGGAATAGTAATTTTATCCCCTCCGCTATCCAACACTTTCCCTACTGTTGCACTCACAGGAGTGGGAATAGTAATTTTATCCCCTCTGCTATCCAACACTTTCCCTACTGTTGCACTCATTGGAGTGGGATTAGTAAATTATTCCTCTCCGCTATCCAACACTTTCCCTACTGTTGTACTCGTTGCAGTGCGAATATTAATTTTTACCCCTACGCTATCCAACAATTTCCCTACTGTTGCACTCGCTGGAGTGCGAATAGTAATTTTTACCCCTCCGCTATCCAACACTTTCCCTACTGTTGCACTCACATGAGTGGGAATAGTAATTTTATCCACTCTGCTATCCAACACTTTCCCTACTGTTGCACTTGTTGGAGTGGGAATAGTAAATTATTCCCCTCCGCTATCCAACACTTTCTCTACTGTTGCATTCGCTGGAGTGGGAATAGTAATTTTATCCCCTCCACTATCCAACACTTTCCCTGCTGTTGCACTAGTTGGAGTGGGAATAGTAAATTATTCCCCTCCGCTATCCAACACTTTCCCTACTGTTGAATTCGCTGGAGTGGGAATAGTAACTTTTACCCCTCCGCTACCCAACACTATTCCCTACTGTTGCACTCACAGGAGTGGGAATAGTAATTTTATCCCCTCCGCTATCCAACACTTTCCCTACTGTTGCATTCATAGGAGTGGGATTAGTAAATTATTCCTCTCCGCTATCCAACACTTTCCCTACTGTTGCACTCGTTGCAGTGCGAATATTAATTTTTACCCCTACGCTATCCAACAATTTCCCTACTGTTGCACTCGCTGGAGTGGGAATAGTAATTTTATCCCCTCCGCTATCCAACACTTTCCCTACTGTTGCACTTGTTGGAGTGGGAATAGTCAATTATTCCCCTCCGCTATCCAACACTTTCTCTACTGTTGCATTCACTGGAGTGGGAATAGTAATTTTATCCCCTCCACTATCCAACACTTTCCCTGCTGTTGCACTCGTTGGAGTGGGAATAGTAAATTATTCCCCTCCGCTATCCAACACTTTCCCTACTGTTGCATTCGCTGGAGTGGGAATAGTAATTTTTACCCCTCCACTATCCAACACTTTCCCTACTGTTGCACTCACAGGAGTGGGAATTGTAATTTTATCCCTTCCGCTATCCAACACTTTCCCTACTGTTGCACTCATTGGAGTGGGAATAGTAAATTATTCCCCTCCGCTATAAAACACTTTCCCTACTGTTGCACCCACTGGAGTCGGAATAGAAATTTTTACCCCTCCGCTATCCAACACTTTCCCTACTGTTGCATTCGCTGGAGTGGGAATAGTGATTTTTACCCCTCCGCTATCCAACACTTTCCCTACTGTTGCACTCACAAGAGTGGGAATTGTAATTTTATCCCTTCCGCTATCCAACACTTTCCCTACTGTTGCACTCATTGGAGTGGGAATAGTAAATTATTCCCCTCCGCTATCCAACACTTTCCCTACTGTTGCGCCCACTGGAGTCGGAATAGTAATTTTTACCCCTCCGCTAGCCAAAACTTTCCCTACTGTTGCACTCGTTGGAGTGGGAATAGTAATTTTTATCCCTCCACTATCCAACACTTTCCCTACTGTTGCACTTGCTGGAGTGGGAATGCTAAATTATTCCCCTCCGCTATCCAACACTTGCCCTACTGTTGCACTAGTTGGAGTGGGAATAGTAATTTTTACCCCTACGCTATCCAACACTTTCCCTACTGTTGCACGAGCTGGAGCGGGAATAGTAATGTTTACCCCTCCGCTATCCAACACTTTCCCTACTGTTGCACTCACAGGAGTGGGAATAGTAATTTTATCCCCTCCACTATCCAACACTTTCCCTACTGTTGCACTTGTTGGAGTGGGAATAGTAAATTATTCCCCTCCGCTATCGAACACTTTCTCTACTGTTGCATTCGCTGGAGTGGGAATAGTAATTGTATCCCCTCCATTATCCAACACTTTCCCTACTGTTGCACTCGTTGGAATGGGAATAGTAAATTATTCCCCTCCGCTATCCAACACTTTCCCTACTGTTGCATTCGCTGGAGTGGGAATAGTAATTTTTACCCCTCCGCTATCGAACAATTTCCCTACTGTTGCACTCACAGGAGTGGGAAAAGTAATTTTATTTCTTCCGCTATCCAACACTTTCCCTACTGTTGCACTCATTGAAGTGAGAATAGTAATTTTTATCCCTCCGCTATCCAACACTTTCCCTACTGTTGCACTTGCTGGAGTGGGAATATTAAATTATTCCCCTCTGCTATCCAACACTTTTCCTACTGTTGCACTCATTGGAGTGGGAATAGTAATTTTTACGCCTACGCTATCCAACACTTTCCCTACTGTTGCGCTCGCTGGAGTAGGAATAGTAATTTTTATCCCTCCGCTATCCAACATATTCCCTACTGTTGCACTTGCTGGAGTGGGAATAGTAATTTTTTCCCCTCCGCTATCCAACACTTTCCCTACTGTTACAATCATTAGAGTGGGAATAGTAAATTATTCCCCTCCGCTATCCAACACTTTCCCTACTGTTGCACTCATTGGAGTGGGAATAGTAAATTATTCCTCTCTGCTGTCCAACACTTTCCCTACTGTTGCACTCACTGGAGTGGGAATTGTATTTTTTTCCCCTACGCTATCCAACATTTTCCCTACTGTTGCACTAAATGTATTGTATAATGTAGGTTTACAAAATATTAAATATTTTAATATTTTAATTTATATCATTTTTTAAAATAATTTTTATGTTACAGGTATATGTATATATATATATTTATTTATAATTATTACTAGATTTGTAACATTTTATAATTAATTAAAATTATTATTTATTAATAATTTTTCAGTAAATATATATATATATATATATTACATTTTATATATGTATGTTTAATTTATTTTTAAATTAAATTTATTACTTATAATTGTTCAAATTTATAAATACATCTAAATATTTGTTTTAAGTTAAATGTATTATTTAATTTATTTTACATTATTTTTTATACATATAAAAAAAATGATATTTTGTACTTTATTATTTTTGACAACGATATTTTTTCCCTATATGTTTGTACTTACCATTATGAAGATAGGAGGTCGATATTTTTGACAACGATATTTATGTCCCGATATTTTTGTATCTCGATATTCTGGTACTCGATATTTTGTCAGTGATCCGGTTTCTCAACACCTACGGAACATTGAATAACTGCAGGCATCCCAAGACCAAAGACTTGACCATATCAATGACCAAATGGATGAGGTCATAGGGGTACTGAGGGAGATCAGTACCACCCTCCACCAGGCATTTTCACACACATGTAACCCTCCCTGTGTGACGTCTCCATCTGTGCCCTCAACATCTGCGCAAGCCACAGGGAAGGACCCTGAGCGTGGAGGAGAATCCTCAGTACCCCAGGAGCCTGCAGTTGTTGTGTCCCCCGGTGTGGGGTGGGTCATCCAAAGAAAGATAAGGGAGTATGGGATGGCAATGCACAACCCCCAGCCAGTAAAATACTGCACACCTGATATCCTTCTTTGTGCACTAAACGTTCACTTTGTTGACTATTCATGCCAAATGTTCCACATCAGATGGGATTACACTGTTGGACTTTGGACTCTGATAACTGTGGCTATGATTTGTTGGATTTCAACTAACAACACTGTCAACTTCACTAATTTTTTTTTTTACAGATCCATATCGTGTCATCACCTATTCTCCATGTTTGTTAAATAAAAACACTTTGCACATCAATAGCAGCTCATGTTGTGCCTTTGACATCTATCTCAAATTGTTGTAATTATCATGTCATCATTCTGATGAAAGTGTACTCAACCTAGGTCAATAAGTACATGTAAATTGTAACTTAAGTGCCACAAAGTCAATCAAACATGGCACCACAAGATAGTTATACACATTCAGTGTATCATACAAACTTTAGTCCATTGTACTTATTCACAGATAGTCAATTGTATGAACAATTATCACAAGTTGACATCCTACTCAAACATCTATGCCACTAACCTATTTTGTCATGTCCAATCAACAAAACAACAATTTAGGAGGAGCTACATCAGACAATGCAAACTTCAATGTGAAACACAAATTGTATTTTTCTGCAACAGCTGGTACCAGATCACAAACACCATAAATGCCAATGCACAACCAGTAGACAAAAGAAAAGAAAACAGGACTGTACTACTGGCCAGTGAGAACAGGTCCCACAATACAATAAGTTGTGCTGCTTCTTTAGGTAGGTTACAAGCATATGTCAGTGGTGTGGCATTTGCACTGTGACATACAATGAGGGCACACATCTACAGCTACATCAAGTTTTCACACATTGATTATCTAGGTGATAAGAATGGAAATTACCATAGTCTATCCTCACAACCACATTGTATTTGAGCACATGATGGTACACATATTGAAAAACAAATTTCATACGATGGGATGAAAGTCCATTGGCGTTGTATCAACTTTCGTTTTTACTATTGCAAGCAGGTGTCATAACAGATATGTATGATTAAAGTCTGTGTCAGACATTCCCAGGATCATTTCATGTCCAGGCTGTACTCAAACACAGCATCATATGCCTGGTGATGGCACAACTCAGAAACTCCCCTCAGTTGATGACATGGCAAAGTAAACTGAAACAAGAAAATTAAATGAGATTAGCAAGGCCAAATCATGTCTCACAAGTAAGAGCAAACTGAAACTTCAGCCAGAACAATGTTACTGTTAACACTAGTTAGGCATGAATGACACAGTGTGCATGTAACTATAACCATATCCAAAACCTGTCCTGCACAAACATTAGCACACTTATCCTACACTCTGATGTGTACATACACATAGTCCACACAGCTACATAACAACAAGCACAGTAGAATTGGAAATACATCTCAGTGCAAAAATAAGTTGTTGATATGCTGTTGTCACAAGTCAACTCCTTACTCCTCAACACTGTCTTCATTGTCCAGTCCCGGATCCTTAGCCGGTGGCACCTGCTGGTCTCCTTCATCTTCAATTAGAGGGATGTTTTTCCTTATTGCCAGGTTGTGGAGCATGCAGCAGGCAACGGTGATCTGGCACACCTTTTCAGGTGAATATTGTAGGGCTTCTCCAGTTTTATCAAGACTGTGGAATCTCGCCTTCAGGAGGCCAAAAGCCCGCTCCACTATCCGCCTTGTCCTCCCGTCGGCCTCATTGAAGCGGACTTCTCCTGGGGTGGCTGAATTCCGCAATGGTGTTAGTAACCATGGCTGGTTGGGGTATCCTGCATCTCCTAAATGGGAGATAGACATGAGTACAATGGTCAAGTAGACATTTACCAAATAGACACACAAAACCACTCACAACAAACTTCCTTTAAAAGCTTACTTACCAGCAAACTAGAACCGCTCTGGAAGTAGTTGAGTCATTGTTAGAAATGGGGGTGGTCTCTAGTTGGCAATGGTTTGCACCTTTGTCCAAGTAGGGACCCTTGCTTTTAGTCAGGGTAAGGGAGTTACGCCCTTAGACAACCTTTGCTCACCCCTTGGTTGCTTTGCACAAGCAGTCAGGCTTATCTCAGAGGCAATGTATAAAGCATTGGTGCACATATACAGTAACACAGTGAAAACACTACAAATGGACACCAGAACAGTTTAGAAAAATAGGAAGTCTTTATATAAACCAAAACAAGATAAAACAACAAAAATCCATCATACGTATCAAGATACCATCAGAAATATGTTATTGACAAAAAATAAAGCTTTTAGCAACAAATAGCTCCCCCTGTGGCTTTACGACACCATGACTGATGAAAATTCCAAAGTACAGCTCTGACCACTGGCGCCGGGCGGCACCGGTTCCTTATGACCACAGGGGAGGTGAGGCGTTGGTTCCTTATGACCATAGGGCAGGTGAGGCGTCGGTTCCTTACTGCGAGGCAGAGGAGGTGAGGCGTTGGTTCCTTACTGTTGCCGGGTAGGTGAAGCGTTGGTACCTTACTGTTACCGGGAAGATGATGTCGTGCTGGCAGTGAGGCATCAGTTCCTTACGATGGTGCGGGGTCGATGGATGCTGGAGGTCACTCACATCAGGTATCAGCTCTGAGATGATGGGGCACCGGCGTCGGTGAGGTCGGGGCTGCGGTGCGAGTTGGGGTGGTGCATAATGAGCGTCACAAGCGGTGCCCTCGGCTCCGGTGCAGGCAGTGGCCTCGGTGATGCCATCAGAGTCAATACGGTGCAGCATTGGCAGATGTCGGGGCTGCGGTGTAAGTCAGGGTGGTACGTCGTGCACTTCACGAGTGGTGCCCACAGCTTCCTTGCAGGTCGCGGAATATCTCGCCAGCTTTGGTGTTGCTTTTTCCCTCTGTGGCAGCTGAACCAGCAGGTCCAGGTGCAGGAGGACAGAGCAAATGAAGTCTTTGTGTCCCTGAGACTTCAGAGCACAAGGCAAGCTCTACACTAAGCCCATGGAGATCCTCTTCAAGAAGGATATACAGCACAGTTCAGTCTTCGTCCTCTCCTTGGCAGAAGTAGCCACTGTAGGTCAACTCAGCAAAGCAGCCAAACAGCAATGGGGTAGTACTCCTCCTTCCAGCTTTTCCAGCTCCTCTCCTTGGCAGAGGTTCTTCATGAGTCCAGAAGTATTCTAAAGTGTTGGGATCTGGGCCCCAATATTTATGCAACATTTTCCTTTGTTTCCTTGTGGCAGAAAGTCTCTCGGCTCAGTCCAAACCAGTTCTGTCCTCTCTGGTTCAGCTTCTTGGCAGGGGGTGGGCGTAGCATTGTGCAAAGGAGACAGGGCCTCTTCAGGTGCAAGTGGAACTCCTCTCGCTACTCTAAATGCAGCCCAGGTCTAGTCAGCTCAGTTCTGAATCACCCAGGAAAGGCAGGACACACCTCTCCCCTTCCCCATCCCAGTGGCTGTCTACAGCGAATGCACATCCCCAGCCCCTGTCACTTCAAAACCAGACAGCCAATACACAACCCAGCAGAGGCACATAGGATGGCTAAGCCAGAAAATGTCCCCTTTCTAAAGGTGGCATTTCCAAACACACAATTTAAAAACCATCTTCACTAAAAGATGTGTTATTAAATCCTGAGTTCAGAGAGCCTAAATTCCTTTCCTGTATCTTGTCCCAATGGAAATTTATACTTGTAAGATGTTACAACTAAACTCCCATGCTAGCCTATGGGACAGATAGCCTTTAAATAGTGAAAAACGAAATACACAGGGGCCGATTCCGATCTCGGTCGGAGGCGCACCCAATACTATTCGGTCGGGAAAAAAGCCATGCGAAAGCCAGTTTCCCGACCGATCCGTACAGCACACCGAACGAGCAAGTACGATGCGCACAACAGCAAAAATTCCGGCCGAGCCGTACTCACCCAAACCAGGTCCTGTTCTCCGACCGAGGCGAATCCGGAAACGCCGAATCGAGTCGCACGGAAGGGAAAATGCAGCCCCGTCCGGCCGGACAAGTACGATGCGCTTTCCGTACGCGCCGAACCCGTCGCTACGCACGGCACGTCAAAGCATCCGGGAGAGGCGCACATAAGCTCCGAATCGCGCCACAACACGATCCACGGCTACGAGACGAACACAGCACAGACGAGGACGACGCGAAGCGACGAGGACGAAGCGAAGCGACGAGGACGAAGCCAAGCGACGAGGACGACGCGAAGCAACGAGAAGGACGAACGACACGAACCAACCATGAATCCCTTCGTCCCGATCATACCAATATTCTACATCTACTACCGGAACAGGCACGGACGCGTACGGCGCAGAAGGTAAGTCAGACACCAACCACAAAACACATACAACACGTACACGACACATCACACACATACACTGGGAATCTGAATATACTTGCAACAGCAGCACCATAGGGGCGGGATGCCCATCACCAATGCCACATATGCACACAGGGGCCTGAATGCGCGCCACCACCCCAACCCAGGGGGGCTGGATGCCCACCACTACTACCACCCTCACCCAGGGGGCAGGATGCCCACCACTACTACCACCCTTAGCCAGGGGGCTGGATGCCTACCACTACTACCACCCTTAGCCAGGGGGGCAGGATGCCTACCACTACTACCACCCTTAGCCAGGGGGCAGGATGCCTACCACTACTACCACCCTTAGCCAGGGGGCAGGATGCCTACCACTACTACCACCCTTAGCCAGGGGGCAGGATGCCCACCACTACTACCACCCTCACCCAGGGGGGCAGGATGCCCACCACTACTACCACCCTCACCCAGGGGGGCAGGATGCCCACCACTACTACCACCCTTAGCCAGGGGGCAGGATGCCCACCACTACTACCACCCTCACCCAGGGGGGCAGGATGCCCACCACTACTACCACCCTCACCCAGGGGGGCAGGATGCCCACCACTACTACCACCCTTAGCCAGGGGGCAGGATGCCCACCACTACTACCACCCTCACCCAGGGGGGCAGGATGCCCACCACTACTACCACCCTTAGCCAGGGGGCTGGATGCCTACCACTACTACCACCCTTAGCCAGGGGGCAGGATGCCCACCACTACTACCACCCTCACCCAGGGGGCAGGATGCCCACCACTACTACCACCCTTAGCCAGGGGGGCTGGATGCCTACCACTACTACCACCCTTAGCCAGGGGGCAGGATGCCTACCACTACTACCACCCTCACCCAGGGGGGCAGGATGCCCACCACTACTACCACCCTTAGCCAGGGGGCTGGATGCCTACCACTACTACCACCCTTAGCCAGGGGGCAGGATGCCTACCACTACTACCACCCTCACCCAGGGGGGCAGGATGCCCACCACTACTACCACCCTTAGCCAGGGTGGCAGGATGCCTACCACTACTACCACCCTTAGCCAGGGGGCAGGATGCCTACCACTACTACCACCCTTAGCCAGGGGGCAGGATGCCTACCACTACTACCACCCTTAGCCAGGGGGCAGGATGCCTACCACTACTACCACCCTCACCCAGGGGGGCAGGATGCCCACCACTACTACCACCCTTAGCCAGGGGGCTGGATGCCTACCACTACTACCACCCTTAGCCAGGGGGCAGGATGCCTACCACTACTACCACCCTCACCCAGGGGGGCAGGATGCCCACCACTACTACCACCCTTAGCCAGGGTGGCAGGATGCCTACCACTACTACCACCCTTAGCCAGGGGGCAGGATGCCCACCACTACTACCACCCTCACCCAGGGGGGCAGGATGCCCACCACTACTACCACCCTCACCCAGGGGGGCAGGATGCCCACCACTACTACCACCCTTAGCCAGGGGGCAGGATGCCCACCACTACTACCACCCTCACCCAGGGGGGCAGGATGCCCACCACTACTACCACCCTCACCCAGGGGGGCAGGATGCCCACCACTACTACCACCCTTAGCCAGGGGGCAGGATGCCCACCACTACTACCACCCTCACCCAGGGGGGCAGGATGCCCACCACTACTACCACCCTTAGCCAGGGGGCTGGATGCCTACCACTACTACCACCCTTAGCCAGGGGGCAGGATGCCCACCACTACTACCACCCTCACCCAGGGGGGCAGGATGCCCACCACTACTACCACCCTTAGCCAGGGGGCAGGATGCCCACCACTACTACCACCCTTAGCCAGGGGGCTGGATGCCTACCACTACTACCACCCTTAGCCAGGGGGGCAGGATGCCTACCACTACTACCACCCTCACCCAGGGGGGCAGGATGCCCACCACTACTACCACCCTTAGCCAGGGGGCAGGAAGCCTACCACTACTACCACCCTTAGCCAGGGGGCTGGATGCCTACCACTACTACCACCCCCACTCATAGGATGGACAATGCATGACACAACAAGCACACCACAACCTAGGGAATGCAAGATTAAGACATCCCCCCACCACCATGACAAGCGTGTGAGCAGGCTGTGTCAAATGCCTACAACACCGAACATGACATTGAACATACAATGTGACCCCCTAGCACATGTGCCACACATATATGTGTGTGGCACCCACAATGCAAGCAGCCCATGACCATTGTGGCAATGGGGCCTAAACCCCCATCATCACAGTGACCAAAAGGCAAGTGTGGGGTCCATAGCTGAAGCACATTTTGACCATTGTGGCAATGGGGTCTAAACCCCCATCATCACAGTGACCAAAAGGCAAGTGTGGGGTCCATAGCTGAAGCACATTTTGACCATTGTGGCAATGGGGTCTAAACCCCCATCATCACAGTGACCAAAAGGCAAGTGTGGGGTCCATAGCTGAAGCACATTTTGACCATTGTGGCAATGGGGTCTAAACCCCCATCATCACAGTGACCAAAAGGCAAGTGTGGGGTCCATAGCTGAAGCACATTTTGACCATTGTGGCAATGGGGTCTAAACCCCCATCATCACAGTGACCAAAAGGCAAGTGTGGGGTCCATAGCTGAAGCACATTTTGACCATTGTGGCAATGGGGTCTAAACCCCCATCATCACAGTGACCAAAAGGTAAGTGTGGGGTCCATAGCTGAAGCACATTTTGACCATTGTGGCAATGGGGTCTACACCCTCATCATCACAGTGACCAAAAGGTAATTGTTGACAAAGAAAGAGCTGCAACTGCCAAACTGCATGGATCATTCCTGGTCACAGAACCAAAAACTCATCTGTGGCAAAGTAGTGTATGTGTCCCATTGCAACATAAATTGGGGGAGCCAAATACTGCAGTGCAAATGAAACATTCCTTTGGCCATGTGCAGACAAACAACACCCATGGGGGCTGAGACCGTCAACAGTCATCAATGACACAATGACAGAAGTGACCATCAGAATGCAGAACCACATATTTGCACCAATGGGCACACAAATGCAGATACCCTGTGGAGACAGCAGATGTGAGGTGAACAGATACCATACCATGGCAGCAATGGGACACACAAACCATGATCACTGTGCTGACCGATGACCTAGGAGTCCCAGGGACAGCAGGGGAAACACACCAAACAACATACAGCCAATGGCACACCCAAGATATGCCAATGCAGTGGTGCAGATGCACAAACACAAACAGGCAGACCAACACTGTCATCATACACAGCAGGTGAGGGGTGGGGGTGCCAGTGTCCCCAGGCAACAACACAACACATGAGGAGAGCTGAATACCAATCATACAGATGTGCATACACTGCCACACTAAGCTAACTCATGGATCCAAATCCCCTATGTGGGCAAGCAGGCATTGACAGGTGAGAGGGAGCACAAAACACACATGTCACACAGGCACGTAGGAACAACAACTGACACAGCAAGTCACAGACACACCACAGCACCACCCCCAGGGCCCCCACAATGTGGTGACCCTGGGCTGAAGAAAAATACCACTGTGATGACAAAGCGAAATGTCGTTCACACTGTGAACCACAGTCAGGTGTCCTGAGCAACTAACTACCATCACACCTACACAAGCACAAATCAATCAGCATGGCCAGTAAGCCAAGGCCAACATGGAGGCAGGGGACTAGCCGGGCAACAACTCTCATCTGCACACACTCAAGACCACACCCCTCGACCTCCAACAATGTGCAGCAGTGAAGTACACATGCACTGGTGACATTGCACATGCACCCATGACTATTCCAGGGTGGTGGGTGGGAACCAAGGTGTAGAAACACATCACACATGGACACTCAACAAGACTCCTGAATGTCTGACACACTGCACACTACTCTGTACATGGACATGACGGCAATACCACACCGACCAATGGGATCCCAGCCACAGTCACACACCAATGAAGAAGCCAAGGTCACCCACAAAGAACACACATAGACAACAACCAACATTGCAGCCCGGACCCTAAGGAGTGCCAGCAGTCACACACACAACGTGTCACAATCACTGAAAGATAACACAAACTGGAAATCACATGACAGGGGCAAACAACAAGTGCCAAAGGGAAACCTGACTGTGACCCATCTGCGTCAGCACACAAACTCTGCCCTGACAGCAAACACACCTATGGGTGACACCCTGATGACCAGTAATGTGCCATGCACCCACATCACAGAGAACACAGGGAGAAGACTTTGGGGGAACATAGCTCAAGTCAGCAAGCATCACAAACAGGTACAACACTAGGGATCACAGCATGCGCAGATGAATGGAAGTGAACACACAGACATGCACATACAACACACACCTTGGGCGCAGGCAATGTCACACGTGTACACACTGCCATGAGGGGACTCCACTCCTGTGTGAGGAAAGCTGTGCCATATGTTGCCTCAGTAGGGCCCCATCATGTCAGCTGAGCACTTGGTCACACAATCAACAATTAGCACCAAATGAGGGCTCCCATCACATCAGCCTGGTCATGGATGTGCCAACGGAATCATCAGCACAGATCCAACACACTTGTATAGCAATGTTGCACTGACTACACGGATGAGTCCCTCCCCATTGATGCCCAAACCTGCATGTCCACTGGAGATGGCAACACGGTCAGGGAAGTAGACAAATGCAACGATGGCAGGCACAACAGATGTGCAGGGGTGGAAGCCACAGATATGAAATTGCCAATGTAAGTAGGAAACCCATTGCCAAATACTGAACACATGACACCCTCAGATGCTGCTATTGATGACATGGATACACCACATGATAGGACACATTCCCCCTGGACCACATGGGTTCCTGCACAGTAACACTTCATAATCATGAGACCAGATATCACCATCACTGCAGCAAGGGCATGGTTAGCTGCACCAACAACATGTACATCTGAAGCATGAGCACTAGAGAAAAGAAAGTTGCTTTATTCAGCATATGTGTTGTTTGATAACGACGTCCAGAAGAAATTAGAGCAAAGGCCAATGGCCAGTCCATTGTCAAAGTTCAAACAGGGTGACACTGGCAGATGTCACCCTACGCATGCCTGCACAATACCAGGGACAATCCACTAGGAGGGGCAACCGGGGGGCAGGCCAGGCACCGCAGGGACAGGATCAGGGCTCACCAGGGGGAGTCAGGGAAGGGGTGGTGGGTGCAGGAGAGCCACTGACAACTGCAGTGGAGGTGTCTGACATGGTGTGTGCCGGCACAACTGGGGGGCATGACACAGATGTCGTGGGTGCCGGCACAACTGCAGTGGACCCTGCAGATGGGGTGGACAGGTCCGCCACTGCAGTGCCCAAGTCAGACAGGGCGGTAGTGGACTCCACTGCAGTGCCTACCTCCAGGGGAGGAGAATGGGGAACAGGCAAGGTGGGTTGGACAGAGGGGGGACACCCTCACCACATCAGTGGCACAGACAAGCGCAGCGGGGGTGTGGTGCTGGGAGAGCAAGTGGCAGGGGGAGAAGGCCGGAGCATCTTGGGGATGGTATATCTGTGGGTGGGGGAACCTGGGGCAGGGTGTGGTGGGGGCACCTGTGCAGTGGGGGCCTGAGGGATGGAGGACGGAGACCTTGTGCCTGAGCTGCAGGGTGGTGGCGGGGTCTTGCTCTTAGCACTCCGGGGGACTTGCGGGTGGGGGCCTCAGTCCGTCTGCGCCTGGGGGAGGGTGTCCGGGGGCGAGGGGCACTCTGCTCCGTGTGGGTGGGCTTCCTCTTCCCCCGGGATGCTGGAGCAGCTTCATCGGTGGGGAAGAGGCCGAGGTCACAGAGGAAGAGCTGCTGTGACTTTGGGGTTGCAGGTGAGGCAAGGGAGGGTGCTTTGGAGGGAGAGGGAACTGAGGACTGCGCAGTGCATGTGGATGCGTGTGTGTGTTCCAGGGCCCCATCCCCTGTGAGTCTGGCTTCAGTCCCCTGAATGTGCGTGCGTGTGCGTTTTGTCATTGGCGTGTGTGTCAGTGTGCTGGATGTGTGTGTGCTGGTGTGTGCCTGTGCCAGTGTGTGTGTGCCTGGGATGGGTAAGGTGCTGGGGAGTGTGGATGGAGCAGAGGCAGGAGGGGTGAGGGACCGTTTGAGGAGGGACACTGCTGCCGTCAGGGAGGAGTCCATGGACCTATTGCCCCTCTGTAGGTCAGACATGCCCGATGAGATGCCCTCCATGAACGACACCAGCTGAGTCAACAGCGCGGTGTGCGCATGGAGGACACTCAGCATGGCTGTCTGCCCTACATGGAGCTGGCGAAGGAGGTACACAGACTCCTCACTCAGGGCAGCAGGGGACACAGGGGCAGGGGGTGCGGTGCCTGGCCCAAAGGAGACACGCTCCCGGACATGGGAGCCTCCACGGACCTGGGGAATGGGAGCCGATGGGAGGGCGGTGGTGGTGCTGGTGGTGGCGGGGACAGCAACACTAGCTGGGGTGTGGTGGCTGCTGACACCCGCCTCCACAAGGGAGTCATCCTCCGAGTTGCTCTGGTCCTCAGCTGAGGTGGATGCTGCTGAGGACTCCTCGGTGTGGCTCCCCTCGCCCTCCGTGCCACTGGGTCCCTCCGACCACTCCTCGGCTGCTGACCCAGTCTGGCTCTCCGGCTCCTCCTGGTCCGTGGAGCTGTCCCCTTCCGTGGCCGTGGATGTATCTGCAAACAATGGGGAAACAGACAGACATCAGTCACCTGCACATAACGCACACACCACTGTGAGCACAGCACATCACAGAGCAAGCCCTGGCATCATTAGTTGTACATTGCTAAAAGTGCACTAATTGAACAGGAGAAGTCAATTGTCAGTCTGATGCCAAGCATGGCACTCACATCCCACATGGCCTTGCACCCATCTGTCTGGTGTCTGTTGGATTGCAACACCCCAGTGTTGACACATGCACCAAGTACACAGTAGTTGGACAGTGCAGAGGACACGGTGTGGACACATCACAGCTCTTGCCACTGAGTCAGTACAGGTTTACGGATGTAAGGGATGCCCAGAGTCAAATAGGAAATGCATGTGATGCATACCAGCGACAGACACCATGATGCACCCATGTCCTGATAGCCAGCGCCACTATGGTGTGCATGTAGCACATGTCACTCCCCTGCAGGATCACCAATCAGTAGACACATGCCATGGCGGAGGCATGACTGCAAAGTCATACATCACTGTCTCAGTGATGTATGACTTTGCAGCCAGACAACAACACTCTGCACTGTGTCACAATAGTAGGTCATGGGGAATGCAAGTCCTGGAGCTGCACAAGTGCACATGTACATCCCCCCACAACACATCCTCTTAACCCTCATCTGTCCAGGTCATACCTATTGGACATATGGGAGACCTGTGACACTACCCTCTGAACCTGAGCCCCTCACACTCTGCTGTGCATGGGGAACAGCTGCCTGAACTTCACATTTACATGCCCCAGTCTGCATGGGCAGCTGATCAGACACCTATGTGTCACACAAGTATCGTCTCCTATGGTCACATCTCCAGTGGCATGCTGAGCCCCTACCAAGAAACTCCACAGCAGTCCTGGCGACTAATCCACAGCACACTGACACAGAGGCAGACACCTGAGGGGTCAAATCACTGTGCACAATGTGTCCTCTGATACACGGGAGTGGGAGTACAGAGTGTATTGTATGGCCTGGAGTAGGCATGACTGTCCAGCCCCACATGAATGAGGGATGAGCCCTGGACTGTAGGCAGCTGGCTAAGTATGTGTGACACACGTCATATACATACTCCTGGGGCCCAAACATTGTTCCCACCCGCAGCATGGGTGTGTGCCAGGTACCCCAGCCACATGTGGTGGATCAGCTCAGCAATTGGACCACAGATCAAAGTAACACGCTGAATACATGTCAGAATACAGGCATTGTGTAAGCAATGGACCCACCCATGATGCCCACCACAGAGTCAGGGAAACAGATGCTGTCTCCCACCTTGAGTCAAGCAAACTGCAAGGACACAGTCCTAAGTGACAGAATTCCCTGCATGTAAGGGCCACACCTGGGTATCAGATGAGGAGTGGGCAGTGCACAATAGAGGGACATGGCTCCTGGACAACATGACTGCTGTACTGTGGCAGTTCAACCTGGCCCGAGGAGGGCACATAACATGTTAGACAGAGTACACAGTGCAGTCTTTGACTCACCCCCTCCTTGCTGCTCTCTGGCCTTCAGCTGCCCATCCAGGTCTGGAAAGACCACCGCCAGGATCCTGAGCATGTGGGGGGTCAGGGTCCGTGTTCCGCCCCTCCTGCGAGGAGGCGACAGCTTCAGCTGGACCCGTGCAATCCTCCGGGTCCAGCCCCGAAGGTCCTGCCACCTCTTTTGGCAGTTGCGGATCCGGCGCTTGTAGACCCCCACGGACCGGACAGCCCGGACGATGTCCTTCCAGATCTCATGCTTCCGATGGGCAGAAGCCTGTCAGGATGACAAAGTGATAAGGCCATTACTACACATGCAACATATCCGTGCATGACACAGTTGCATATACATGTCGCAATCACAGGGGCACATGGTGTACCCAGGCAGTGCACGGCTGCCCATGGACAGTTTTCCAGAAGTCACTACATGGTATCATAGCATGGGGAGTAAAACCCTGTTCAGAAGCACTGTCACTGCACCATACCTGTCCAGTGCAAGTCACTACACACTATGGGGGGTGACAACTACTCAGTGAGCCTGCTAGCCAGTGGTGTGCTGACTCTCAGCCTTGCTAGTCAGACAAAATGCACATTCAGAAAGGCAGTGCACAGAACACTCACCTGCTCCCCTGGTGTCCCATACAGCTTGCTGTACTGTGGAAGTAGGCTGTCCAGCAGGGCCTGGTTCTCTTCAAGGCTGAAGGCTGGGGCTCTCTCCACAGTACGTGCCATTGCAGGGTCCAGAGGGGCAGAGACAGCAGCAGTGCAGTGGCAGATGTCGTCCTGGAGCATGTAGTGCAGGCAAGTGGGCTCTCAGGGGAACATGCAGCAATATATATGTGCTGGAGAGGCAGATACTGTCCCTTGTGTCCAAAGTGATAGGTCCAAGTCGTTTGCATCTTCTGAATCTGGCCAATCCATGGAATAGCAGCACCAAAACACGCCCACAGCATCCTTCAAAATTTCAACTTCATGACATACATGATTTTGCAACATTGTTGTGGGTGACCAACTGATTTTCCAGCAACCGACTCGTTCGAATATTCGAAAACGCGTCCGTTGCCAGGCAAGCCCATTGTCAATGGGTGCGCACCGATCGGTCCATTGAGGTACAACGCGCACAGGGGTACAACGCGTACCCGCACACATTGAAAGCAATGGGCCGGCCGGAGGCACCGATCGGTCCATTGCAGTACAACGCGCACAGGGGTACAACGCGTACCCGCACACATTGAATGCAATGGGCCGGCCGGAGGCACCGATCGGTCCATTGCAGTACAACGCGCACAGGGGTACAACGCGTACCCGCACACATTGAATGCAATGGGCCGGCCGGAGGCACCGATCGGTCCATTGCAGTACAACGCGCACAGGGGTACAACGCGTACCCGCACACATTGAAAGCAATGGGCCGGCCGGAGGCACCGATCGGTCCATTGCAGTACAACGCGCACAGGGGTACAACGCGTACCCGCACACATTGAATGCAATGGGCCGGCCGGAGGCACCGATCGGTCCATTGCAGTACAACGCGCACAGGGGTACAACGCGTACCCGCACACATTGAATGCAATGGGCCGGCCGGAGGCACCGATCGGTCCATTGCAGTACAACGCGCACAGGGGTACAACGCGTACCCGCACACATTGAATGCAATGGGCCGGCCGGAGGCACCGATCGGTCCATTGCTGTTCAACGCGCACAGGGGTACAACGCGTACCCGCACACATTGAATGCAATGGGCCGGCCGGAGGCACCGATCGGTCCATTGCAGTACAACGCGCACAGGGGTACAACGCGTACCCGCACACATTGAATGCAATGGGCCGGCCGGAGGCACCGATCGGTCCATTGCAGTACAACGCGCACAGGGGTACAACGCGTACCCGCACACATTGAAAGCAATGGGCCGGCCGGAGGCACCGATCGGTCCATTGCTGTTCAACGCATCACTGTACATGTGACTGGCATATGTCAGCATGCCTGTCTCAGATGGACATATGCCAGCCACAGATAGCTCCCAGGGAGTGAGGGGCACACCTACATCACGACAGCCTGTCCAAACCTTATCATAAGGCATGTAAGGCTGCATTTCCTATTGTGTGTATGTTGGTGTACATTTTGTCCTGTGGGTGTCACCTGTGGGCAGCCACCCCCAGGCTGTGCACGTGTTAATGGGGACAGGATCCTGGGTGTTACGTGTACGTGACCACTGTGATGTGCAACTGTTCATATCTGTGCATGTGCCATGGTCACATTTCACAGTGGTGTTTGTGTATGTCATGTCACATACCCCGTGAGTCCCATGTGGGACGGTATGTTTGAGCCAGGGTGTCCCAGTGGCACAATAGTGATGGCCCTCCACAGTCTTTGTGCATGTAGTGTTTACAATGTCTCTGATTTCATGTGCACAATGGGAGACAGTCTCCACATCCACGTTGTGTGTGCATGGACTCTGATGTTGTGCGTGTGTGTCACAGACGTCCATGGCTCTCCTGCCATGGCAAGTGTGGCCACTACCTGTGGGGGTCATGTTTGTTTTGTTGTGGTGTACACATGATACTCCAGGTGATGCCAGTGTCCATGTGGCATTACAGGGTCCCTGGGAATGTGCCTGTCGTTGAGCTGTGGTGCCTGGGGCACATCTGTCCTCACATGTCACTGGGGGGGTGACTGTGACACAGCATCATGATATCCAATGGGCCAACCTGGGACAAATTGATGCCACCTGTAGGACCGTGTTGACAGATGTTGGCCATGTATGTACCATACATGTCGTTCCGGTACTGCACACTTCATGTAGTTGTGCCTCATGATGATGTATGTTGGGATCTTGAGTGTGTTCAATGCCGCATATGTGGGGTGACTGACGATCTTGCTTACTTCTCCTCTGCACTGCAGGGCTCCTGCTGTCCATCGGCCATTCCCAGACCTGGCAACGATGGTGGAACGGGACAGCATCCGACGGTACCGCTTCACCAGGCAGCTGATTGAGGATTTGGCAGTGCAGTTGTCCCCACATTTGCAGCCTGGCCGGCCGTATCCTACAGCGCTGACCCCCAAGGTGAAGGTGATGGCAGCCCTACACTTCTTTGCCACCGGTACCTTCCAACATACTGTGGCGTCTGCTGGTGGGATGTCACAGACCATGTTCAGCCGTGTGCTCCGCGATTTCTTGGCGGCAATGTTGCTCTTCCTGAACCGGTACATCTATTTCCCTAGACTGCGACGACTCACTGACGTGAAGAGTGACTTTTATGCCCTGGGGAGGATGCCGCATGTCATTGGCTCCATTGATGGGACACATGTGGCTTTGGTACCACCACAGGCCCAGGAGCAGGCCTACAGGAACCGCAAGCACTACCACTCGGTCAATGCACTGGTGGTGTGTCTTGCAGACATGACCATCACACACGTGTGTGCCCGTTTCCCTGGTTCAGCACACGATGCCTTTGTGATGAGGAGTAGTCGCATCCCCAGGTTGATGGCACAGATGCAGAACCAGCGTGCCTGGCTTGTCGGTGTGTACTGACTTTGTGCCATTGTGTGTGATCTGATCTGTAGTATTCCGCCCACTTTTCCAAGTCAGCTGATGTGCACTTGTCTGTCCGTAGGTGACTCGGGATACCCCAACATGCCGTGGTTGCTGACACCCCTCAGGAACCCTGTGACACCTGCCCAGATGCGCTACAATGAGGCACATGGTCGGACCAGGAGAGTGATTGAGCGGACCTTTGGTCTCCTGAAGAGCCGCTTCCGCTGCCTGGACAAGACCGGAGGGTCCCTCCCATATGCCCCTGCGAAAGTGTGCAAGATTATCATCGTCTGCTGCATGCTCCACAACCTGGCAGTGCGGAAGGAGTTGCCTCTCATCCAGGATGACGATGACCAACATCCGCCACCTGTGGAGGATCCTGGCCTGGAACACGATGCCAGTGACGATGATGATGATGATGGTGATGGTGATGTCCGCACACAGCTCATCACCAACTTCTTTAGCTGAATGTGAGTATCCTGAGGTGTCATGTCAATGATGTGAGTTGGCATGATGTGTGGGTGGTGCTCTGGTGCTGTTGGAGTGTGTCCATGGGCTACTTGACTGGATGTGTGTTGCGATGTGTGCTTACAGGTGGGCTGTACTCCCCAACAGTGTTCACATGCTAACTTGGTTCTGGGTGGGTATCTTGTAACATGTATTGTGCATGAGTTTTGCTGTTCTGTCCTGTACTCCATTGCTTTTGACTGTGTGTCATTTCTGTCCTTCACAGGGTACTTTCAGATTCGTTTGGTCAACTGTGTCCACCGACAACGTGATTGCACATCCAGGCTGGTAGCTGTTGTGTCCCTACAGGTGATGTGCGCCACACCCATGGACTTCCTTCTGTCTACAGTTGTTGACTGTGTGCCCGCTACCAGGTGGGGTTACCTTGCATCTGTAGTGGTTACGGCATGTTGCTACTGTGTAATAAACCTGTGCTTCACTTAGTGATGTGCGTTGTCTGTGGTCACACATTTGACTGCCATTTGCTTACTGCACCTGTGGGCTACTTGACTACAACTGGGAATGGGTGTGGTGTCTGTGCATTGCACCGTCTTCCCTGGCAACATCAGTGTAGGCAATGAGTCAGATGGCCTAGGTGTGTATGTGTTGTGTAGCCCTGGTGGTGTGTCTCCCTCATATGTGTCACGTTGCCTGTACTCACATGCCTGTGTTGTCCTTGCTGTTGCAGTTCGCATACACAGTGTAATTTTGTTGTTCATCATCCCCATAACAGCACCCACGTTGGAATCACGACAGAGGCAAGTATGGTGTATTATTGTGTTTATTGTGATACATCTGTGATAATAGTGCATAGGATGGATTGTGCTGTACATGAATCTTGCAATCCCAAGTTCCTAGATGAATAGAAAGTCCAGGTAGACAGGATCCCCAGTATCGGGGCCACAGTTGTCTGACACATTGTTCCAACTTGTACTCCCCATGCAATGTGTGGGAGTAGTGTTGCCATCAACAGGGTGAACAGTCTGTGCACAAAGGCGAAAATCCAGAACAGGTTCAGGCTTCCTGGGAGTTGCGCTTGGCCATCAGCCTCTCACTTTCCCCTCCTCGGACGACCCCTCTTCTTGGGGGGGCCCTCAAGTGCAGGCTGCTGCGGTGCAGGGGACTCTCCGCCAGAGTCCTCCTCCCTCCCTGTGGCAGTTGCAGTTTGTTCGGTACCAGATGTTGTTGGCACACAGGGAGGTGTGGACTGGTTGCTGTTCATCTGGCGGAGGCATTGTAAAATGTCCCTGTGCACCGCCGTCATCTCATGTAGTACATCCCACTTGGACTCCACGCGGGTCATGTGGGAGTCCACACGTGACATGTGGGAGTCCACACGTGACATGTGTGACTCCACATGGGACATGTGGGAGTCCAAGCGGGCATGATGGGCAGCCTGCTGCTGTTTGATGTCTCTGAGGAGCCCCACTACCTGGCTGAGCTCTCCGGTGCTGGACTGGTACGCATCAGCTATGCGTACCAGTTGTGGGTCTTCATGCACACCAGCAACGTCTGCAAGCAGCGACCTCTGTCTCCCACCCCTCCCACCACCCCTGCTGACATGTGCAGTGTGTGCAGTTGCACGCACAGATAACCCTGGTCCACCTTGGGGGTTGGTGGTGGTGGTGGTGTCCATGGCCCCAGGTTGGTCCAGGGTCACTGCGCTGGTGTTGTTCCTTATTCTGTCCATGTCGGCAGGGATGGTATTCGTGGTGACAGTCGTTGGAGGGGTGGGTGCAGGGGTGCAGCTGGTGGACCTGCTGGTGCTGCAGCTGGTGGTCCTGCTGGTGCAGCATGTTGACTTGCACCGGATGTGCCAGGTTGTTCTTCATCGTCCGAGGAGGACAGAGGCTGTACGACGCCAGTGAGCTCGGCATCCTCTTGAGCCTGGGACTGGGACTCCTCAGCGTCTGCTGCTGTGTCCCTATCATCACCTGTTTTTGGGAGACACAAACAATGTATGTCATGTTTCTGCAGGCATCAGTGGTTGAAACACCTGACAGTTGTGACTGTGCCTCGGGGTGCGGGCCTGTACATTGTATTGTCCTAAGTCGTCACAGTCAGGGGTTGATATTGGTGTGGCACATTGTCCTGCATTATTTGGGCATTTCTATGTATTCTCTGGGGTGTGAACATGGTCTGCATTGATTGTGTTTGGTTGACAGCCAGACCTCCTTCCCACCCACCCACCCACCCAGTCAGTTATCCCACCATGGAACGTGCTTGCATTGCAGGGAGTGTAAGTTGTCTCTCAGGATGTCAGTCAGTGGTGTCCTGCTGTTTGTTGGTGCACAGTTGCCAGCAGGGCCTTGTGCTCCCCACAGCAGTAGCCAGTGTCAGCCATCTTGTGAGTCCTTCTCCACTCCCTGTGATGTGAGCATGGTTCAGGGTGGTGTTGATGGGACAGTTGTGGGGGGGCAATATGTGTGACTGCGACTCCCATGATGCTATTGGCTACACTGACTTGGCCAGCATACACAGAATTCCTTCCTTTGAGTGGTCTTCACTGTGTGTTGGTGTTGTTGTGGTGGCTACATGTGTGGATGTGTGTGTTAGTTCTATTTGTGCCACTGCCTAGCTGTAGTTGTGGTTGTGTTTGTACATGTGTTGGCACAGTTGGATGTGACTTTTTTGATGGCATGTGTTGTGTTTATCTGACTGACATACACATTTTGGGATGATTCTGTTCTAGTTGCTGTGTAATTGCTATGAGTGCATGGTTTGACTCTCCCCTTGACAGTGATGTGTGTGTTTTGTGGCAGTTTATTGTGTACATTTGTTGTGTACTCACCAGGCTCTGGGATGTTCTCTAGTCCATATACGCTCACTGGCGGAAGGATGGCCCGCACCTTCTCCTCCCAGGGCCTGAGGTATATTGGCTTGGCAGGAGGGCCACTGCCGGTGTGTTGGCTGTTGATGTAGTCTATCTTCAGCAGGTCCCGTACCCTCCTGCGCACGTCATACCACCTGTTCTGGATGTCCGTCTTTGTGCGCCGACATGGTGATTGGGCGTTCACCCTGTTGATGATCCTCTCCCACATCTTGGTTTTCTGCGACATGGGGGTCTGTTGGACCAGAGTGCCAAACAGCTGTGGCTCCACCCTGAGGATCTCGTCTACCATGACTTCCAATTCACTATCTAGGAACTTGGGATTCTTCTTGGGGGGCATGGTGATGGGTGGTGATAGTGGGTGATGTGTGTGTTGGTGTGCAGGTGAGGGTGTGTGGGTGTGTGTTGTGCTGGGTGTATGTGAGGTAGGTATTTGTTGGTGTGCTGCTGGTGTGTGGCTTGTGTGAGGGATGAGCTGTGGGTGTGTGGTTGCTTTCTCTTGGGTGCTGGCAGTGGAATGGCATTTGCAAAGGCTCATGGTAGTGATTTGTGTCCTTTATATAGGTGGAGTTGTTGGTGTGTCTTTGTTCTCTGTCCCCACCCCCCAGTATTTATTGGCTTGGTAATTGCTTGTTTGGCCTTTTTTTGGTTGATTTTTCCTTTGTGCTGTTTGTGTATGTTGGAAACGTTCTTGTGACCGAGTCGGACCCTGCATTGGTCTCGTACGGTGTTTTCCGTTTCGTTCACGCTGTGTTTGTGCAGTTTTGTATGCTGCGTACGCGTCGGTCGCGGTGTATTGTGTTGCTTCGGCTCGGTTTTGTATGCGTGTCGGTCGTACGGCTTGTCCTCCGTCCGACTCGGTCGTGTTTTTCGCGCCTTGCATCGTACTTTGCAGGTTGGAGTTGGCGGGTACGATTCGGTCGGATTTGTTCCGGGTGCGTGTCGGTCGGTTGGATTCGCGTGTTTTTCCGGCCGGATTGCTATTTTCCGAGCGGCTCGGTCGGTCGGCTTGGTTTCCTGACGTGTCGGTCGGATTTATCGCGGCTTGCATCGTACTTGGCGTGTCGGGCGCCACTGGTACGTGTCGGTCGGTATTTTTTCCGGATCCGAGTCGGTCGGTGCTTTTTCCGGCCCGAATCGGAATCGACCCCACAGTCTTTCACTATCAGCACGTCACACACACCAGTGCATGTCCTACCTTTTCCACACACTGCACCCTGCCCAAAGGGGTATCTTGGGCCTACCATAGGGGTGCCTTACATGTAAGGAAAGGGAAAGTTTGGGCCTGGCAAGTGGGTACACTTGCAAGGGCAACATGGCAGTTTACAACTGTGCGCACAGACACTACAGTGGTAGGTCTGAGACACATTTACAGGGCTACTCATGTGGGTGGCACAACCAGTGCTGAAAGCTCACTAATAGCATTTGATTTACAGGCCCTGGCACACTCATGCACTTTACTAAGGACTTAAAATCAAATATGCCAATCGTGGATAACGAATCATAATTATAATTTATACAGGGAGCACCTGCACTTTGGCACTGATCAGCAGTGGCAAAGTGCCCAAAGTATCTAGACCAGCAAAAACGAAATTTAGCACACAGCAAAAATGCAGGAGACAGAGGCAAAAAGACTGGGGAAACCACCTCAAGGATGCCCGGTCTAACAGTCATCAAACGGCGTATGATGCTGTTCCGTAGAATGTATGAGTCATGGGCTGATCCTGGAAATCTGGCACAGACGTGGGAAATACACATATCTGCCAAGCACACCATCTGTACATTGATTGAGTGGAAGTGCTTCCTGTTCCTATATACTTGCTCATTGGCCACAGGTGGAATCAAAGCAATATGTGTCCCATCAATTGCTCCAAAGACATGTGGGATTCGCCCAAACCCATAAAGATCAGCTTTGAAATTGGCCAATTCCCCTGGTTTGAAAAACTTGATGTAGCTGTCCATGTGTCTGGTCAATGCCTGCACTACAAACCAAAGTACATTGCTAAACGTAGGCTGAGGCTTTCCGCCAGATGTTGCCATTGTGTATTGGAACTAACCTGTGGCCAAGAAATGCAGTACTGCCATCACCTTAACTTTGGGTGTTAGTTATGTCGGATAGTTGCGATATGGATGCAATGAAGATGCCAACTGCTGCCACAAATCATTTATTGTTGCCTTAGTGAGATGGTATTTGTGGATCACGTATCTCTCTTCCATGGTTTGTAGGTCAGAAAAGGGCCTGTAGACAGGAGGCTGTCTTCCGGCTCCTCCTCAATACCTATTTGTGGAGTGTATACACAGTAGGTGTTAGATCACAATGTCCCCAGCAACATGTACTTAGACAAACACCAAAGACCAACTAACCACACATGACAGTCCATGTCAGTGCAAACCAGATTTCACTGAACAAAAAGATTCTAAACATACCACAGCATACATGTCATTTCTGAATATGTCTCAAATATTTAGTTTCACAGGAATGAATGTACACTAGACTCATATCACTAGTGACAGATATTTTTGAAGCAAAATCATGCAGGACAAATTCCAAATCTCATAAGCCAAGAATACATGACTTAGGCATTTTTAATGACTGAGCAAGTTTTGTCGTAAACACAGTAGGATCATGTTACATATAGCATCATGTACACTACATACATCTTGAGTTTCACTCAGTACTTCATGCAGACAAATGTTACATGGTGTACACTGTCATGTTGTCATGTCTGCATTGCACATACAATGACATACACAACCCTTTGACAATATACATCTTTCGCAATTTGCAGATGTACACTTAAGTATAGTACACCAAGACCACTTACAATGTTCTATTAATTTGCAATGCGTCAATAGGGTGCTTGAATTTTGAGTGTTTTGGCCCTCGGGGAATGTAGTATTATGTACACTATCACACACACCCACCCCTTTCCACCTGGACATCACACAGATCGCACACTGGGTGGCAGTGGCTTTCAGCACTGTTATTTGGTGTATTTACACCTACTAATGAACATGGACAGCATACTGCCTGAGAGAAAGTGGAAATTCTGAAACAGTAGTGTGTACTTTCATGTTGGTTTAGCCTGCCAACAAGTGTTCCAGGGTCCTCTCAAGGTGACTTCATTATGGGAGTGTGGGTGTTTGATTTGGATGCTCCTTTAACATACAATATAGTGCATCCAGGCATGGTGTAGTACAAAACAGCAACATTGGCAAGATTTTTTTGCACCAACCGAACCATCATTCAAAAGCCGTGGTAGGCGGTTCATAACCGAGGTGGACACAGCCATCTGCTGTAACTTGATATGGTGACAGTTGCGACTCGCGGATTGTGTCCACCTACAGTGAAGACTGACGCTGTAAACGTCCATTACTAATGTAACAATCTTACTCACGGACTGTCGGCTATTTTTAACCGCACGGTAGGCAAAGTGTAAGACAGCAATAAGAGCCATTGGACAACTTGAAAAAATGCGACCAACGCAGGACCTATCCCTTGGTCCGCCTGCACAGAAGACCGCCTAGGCGGTCTAGATATAAGTCTTGTGTTTTGCAATACAGATCACTTGCCTTCAGAAACTGCACTTCTAAAGACCTCCCCATCTCTCTGCTGCTGTTCACATCCTCTGGGAGCTACAATGTCTCGCTGTACAGGGATCAGGGCCCCCTGCCTTCACACCAGAGGAGCTGAAGATGCTGGTAGACACGGTCCTTCCCCTGTACAAGCAGCTGTATGGCACATCAGAGGAGCAGATGAGAACAATTTTGACAGAATAAATATTTTAAATGTCAGCTAACCATGCACATTATGCAGATTTTCGCAATGAGACACACATTTGAATTTGTAGCCAATTGCTTAAAAGTATGTTTGTAAATGAGATGGACAAGTTTACTGCTGTATGAATGTCAGTACTGTTCTGGACTACCAATCACTGTTGTCATGTGCATATCTTATCATTGACCACAAACATCGTATGGTGTATTAGTTAGGCACGTACACATCAGTTTTACATAATGATGACTTGTTTACTGTCATATTTCAAAAACAATTGCTTGTGGAGTCATAGCTAAACAAACTCTAATGGTGAATGTGAATTGTCATTTGCATATGTGGTTACGTTGTCAATGTATACAGTAACAACAACAACTCCACACACATGGTGCAAAATCAGTGTTATGTCAGCAATTTCACAAGCTCTCACATGGCAAATCACAGTGCTCAACAATGGTCATGTCAGATGTAGGAAGGCGACCAGGTGTATGGGTTATAATGTTCATTCAGGCCATGTGTAGATCATGTTGAACAATGTTTTCTTGACACAGTGTAATCATTGGTAAATAACCATACTAGTTAGGTGTATGTCCAGGGCCAAAATGCGACTGTTCCCTTCTGCAGAAGACATAGGTGTGCTGAGGTTAGCAGTTATGAGATTTCATACCACTGGTGTTGTTCTCCCATCCACTGTGTAGTGAGATGTGTTGCACAGTCACTTAGGGCAAGGTCAGGTTAGAGTGTGGGGTCAAAGTGAAATGAAAATGTGTTATTAAATCTGTAAATTGCGCATGTTTGACAACAGGTGCAGTGTTGAGAAATCTAGTCTGCTAACTTGTATATAGGTTAAGATAGCTGCTCATGACCTACGTGACAAAGTACCTGGATATGTACATCTTGCATGTGCACTAAGTGCCTGATACCATGTCATCCTTACAGGTCATCACCCATCAGAAGGTTTTCCTGTGGAGGACCATCGCCCTGAAGGTGCGTTCCCTGAAGGCCACACGTCGGTGCAGTGGCCACTGCCGAAAACAGTGGCAGGAACTGAGAGGCTGGGCCAAGAAGATTGCTGAAGTCCATCTGGGCCTGGCACCTCCAGGCAGGAGGGTCGCATGCCGCACCCTGATCCCCCTAATGCATCGCATCCTGTCGATAGCCTATCCCAACCTCGATGGCCAGTTGAGAGCCAGACAGCAGCAAGGAGGGGGTGAGTATGGGCTTTGATGAACTTAGTACAATAGGTTTTGAGACAATCGAGAGCCATGTAATGTGTAAAATGTAGCATATGCAACATGGTTAGGTCCCTTGAATTTGGGACATGTAAGGCTAAAATAGGCTGGGTATTGCCAGTAGTGCTATTCCATTGTATAATGGGCACATGCGACACAATGTGCAAGAAAATACACTTTACGGATTTCGGTAATTCTCAACATAGTTCATCCCAAACACCATTGTTTGCCCTGGTCTCTGTATTGAGACAACAACACTTTTGTGTTATTTGATGCTTGTGAACTTGACTGTGACATGCCATGCAATACATCCAGGGAGCAGGCAATGTGTAATTGCATGCCTTGGTAAGTAGAGATTGATCTGTGTTAAAAAAGTTTTGCAAACACTACTGGTGCTATCTGTTGTACAATGTAGCAGCTGGCAAATTTAGACTTATGTGTACTGATGTCACATGTCAGACTGGACCTTACCATGAGTGAGTGACAGGATACATACTATCTGATTTTAACCAGATTCCATGTTTTGGTGTAGGTGACAACAGATGTCTGTGAGTGGCTAACAAAGTAGGTGTTAGCTGGTAGCAGAGGGGAAAGTACATGGATGTGAAAGTTACACATTCCATGATGGTTGTTACAAGGGCCATTAATATTTTCAGGAAAATAAATCCATGGTTTAGCACTATAAATTGGATATTTGGAAATGTGGCTTAACCAACATCTGAGAAGGGCAGATATATTCAGGTGCATCTAAGCTGGACAATATGTGAATGATGATATTTATCAGGGAGGGATAGGCTGACTTGTACTTGTGAGATGTGGACATCAGCAGGATTTACATGATAGTAAGTAGTGTTCTCAAACGTTATCAAGTTAAATGGTCTTCACTACTATTGTGGGTACACAATGATTCTACCTGGCCTGGTGGTAAAGTAAGCCACATGTCCCTGAGGTAATATGCAGTCATTGTCATTGGCAGTGTGATAAGCTGTGTTTACATGCCAAAATGTTAAAAGTGTTGCAATCTGCATATAGTAAATTTGATAAACCCACTGTGCTGACATGACACAATACTTGTAGACGTACATTTTTACATTGCTATGCCTAAATCCTATGTGTAACTTCTAATGAATTACACATGTGACACTTAGAACTGCTCCATCTGCTAATGGACAGATGTGCAATTGTAATGTGATCCGTGTGAAATAGCCTATTCCATGACTCCTACATATTGACTGTGACTTATCAAAATATGTAAACTGAAGCAGGGGACCCGCTGGTCCACAAGATCTGGATTAGGGATAGCTCACTATATGTTGTATGTAAAGGCTGCAGTGTTTTTTTAATTTCCTAATAGAAGGTCTATTCTCCCTTGGATCACATGAAGTAAGTATGGTATACTACAAGGGCATCAGGAGTGAGAGACAAAACATCAACTGGTACATAGATGTGGTTAAGATATTGAGAAGAAGAAACATGACGTTGCATCAGACTATGTTCCTGACACCATTATGTGAGAGTGCGCACAGCTCTTGTAGCTTTCGCTAATGTGCTATTGCCTATATATAAACAAATGTTGTCATCCACGTACAAATTATAATGTTGGCCAATCTGGGTAGAGTTGTTATTACACCAATGTACCAACTACATATCAACATCTCAACTAATTTCTTTTTAATCTATTTTTCAGCATCAGACCAGGGCAGCAAAGGAGAAAGTGCCACAAATGTTGGGAAAGCAGCTGGCCACAATGGTTCTCGTGCTGCCGTTGAGGAAGAGGGAACCAGTGGCACAGAGGGTGATGGGAGCACCACAGAGGAGCTGACTGACGTGATGGCTGTATCATCTTCGTCAGAGACCAGTTCCAGTGAGGTCTCCCAAGTGGTGGTGGATCCCCCTGGACATGTGTCCACTCCATCTGAGTCCACCCCCACTTCCATCTCCACCCTCACAGCTGCTCCCCAGCCTGCTGGCCTTGGCCGCTCCCCTAAAAGGGGAAGAGTCTTCTTTGTGCCAGGCACCTCACTCCCTGCCTCTGTCTCCCCTACTGCCCTGATGTGGAGGCAATTGACCTCCTGAGGCAGATCTCTGTGGGTCAGACAGCAGTGCTGAATGTCCTCAGATGCATACCAATCAGCAGACCCAGATGGTATCTTTCCTGGGGGGCATTCACTCTGGCATGTCTTCCCTACAGAGATCTATTCAGTCTCTAGCCTCCACACTCACGGCAGCCTTAACCCAAATCCAGCTTTCCATCCCCTTCCAACCTCTTCCCCATCCACAGTCCCTATTCCCATACCTGACCAAAGCACACGCAAACCTGACCACGCATCCACATCAACATCCACATGCAGCACACAAACACACAGACATAAGGCCAAAGAGACACACACGCACTCAGCAGACACAAGACACCCTCACTTCCACATCCACTGACATGCAGGCAGACACAACACCCACTGTACCACATGGCTCACATACAGACAAACAGGCAGATAGCACACCATCACACACAGCCACAACAGACACCCCACCAACACCCACAGACATGCAACATACTTCACTACCCTCTGCCTCCACACCCCCTACCCTTGCCTCTCCTCGTACCCACTCGGCCCAAAGACTCCACCTTATTGTTCTTGACCTCTTCCCTTCCCAACTGACCAGCCCCCTCCCAAACCTAAAAAGAAGACCCTGCCGCCCCTGCCATAACCTTCCACATCAACACCCAAAACACCTACCCTGCCCCTACTGAGACCCAATTGAAACAGAAAGAATCCCAGAAGAGGTAAGCTCCCTGTCCTGCAACCGCCCCACCACCTCCTAAACCCAGAAGATCATCTTCCCCATCCTACCCCAGTACTTCCACAGGGAAGAAAACTAAAGGAAAGTTCCCCCCATTCCCTTCACCACCCTCCAGGGATATATGATCCCAAAAATATTGAAACTCAGACCCTCCCCCTACATCCTGCCTTCCCAATGACCTAGCTGACCCCCCCAATCCTGATCCCAGCCCTCCCAAGGACCAACCCAGCCCACTCTAGTTTTGTTTTGGGGCCTGGCCTGCTCCCTAGATGCCCCTTTTGGGGGAGGTATCCCATTGCAGTATTACTGGAGGCAAGTTTGGATGGGAAACACTTTGCTGGCCCACAACATAGACATTTAGACTGCCCATTGGCCTTTGATTTCTTCATGTTACTATGGAGGCTGATAAAGCTTTTTTTGGCGGGTTTGGTATTCCTGTGTCCAAACATAGCGCTTGCTGTTAACTGTCATTCATGTGTATTTTGTGATGTGGGAGTACAGTTCTGTTAGTATGGCAATGATAGCATATGGTTCATAGAGTAGGTAAGTCTATTGGGATGTTGTGTGGATTTGTGTACCTACATTGGCCAGGTGTCAATGTCCGCATGAGGTTTGTGTAGGAGTGTGTGGGGTAAAAGGCCAAACCTTGCATTGGATATTGTATGCATTCATAGTTTAGGCAGATTTCTAAGTCCATTGTGCAAGAGTGTCAACGGACAAAACTCAATGAGGTGTATTTTGCATATGTATTTGATGTGCACAAGTGAATCTTCTTGTCAATACACTTGGAGGCATTTTGACTCTACATACATGATAGTTACTTTAGCCACACATGTACACAGAGGAATGTGTAAACTGCAAAATGTGACTTAATAGATATGGGCCAATTACTGTTCCTTCAGTGGATCTTGATAAGTACTTCCAATGACAAATTTGACACATATGGATGCCACTTTGTGCCAATACCCATTAGTCCCGGTTGTCCTGTCCACATGGCGAGTGTGAAGTAGGTATAAATCAAACTATGTCCTGGCCCTGTTGTCTTCCAGGACTCCCCTTAAATTAGAGATCCATTTTATGTAAGGTGTCTATGCGCTGTGGCCTCCTGTGTAGTGAAATGTGGATGGTTGTAAAGCCATTCACATTAGTTGCCTATTTCATGTGGATGGTGTGTGTGGGTCCATGACAATGGTTAGTGAGTTAGACTGGGTTTCTGTGGTAACTAATCCACTATTGATGTATGTGTTAGTTGAATGAGGACCTAGCTTATGGTACAGGAATGGTTGTCACAGGAGTTGATAGCTAGTTACAATATGGTGTGATTGTTGTGTTTTACACCACATTGCGGACAAATGTACATCAGCTTCTGGTCTTAACGCACAGAGTATGTGAGTCTTTGCATATACATTATCCATAAACTGAACATAGGCCACATCCTGCTGACGTGATATGCCTTTAGATTCTGTCTTGGTGCAGACATGGCCCCACATTTGATCTTCCACACAGAGATATAATGCATTATACTTGATCATGGTTACCTGCATGATAGGGGATGTATGTGCTATCAGAGGGTCATGTTTGTTAAGTGTGGGTCAGGGTTGTCAAGGAGTGTTTGTGTGTCAAGTGATGTTGAGTGTGTGTATATGTCCAGGTATGATGTGTCAAGTACAAACAGTGGTACAGCCACAAGCATTAGACCTTCTGGGTTGTGGTAGAGTGGATCAGCCTAGTGATCTTTGCATTGTGACTGCTTTATTTTGTTTGTCACAACATGAATTTGAGTAGCTTCATTTATCAAGGAAATTGGGGTGGGGACTCATAGGGATGTGTATTATGTCTATGTGGCCACCTTTTTCAGGCAAATGAGGTGCATGAATGTGCTTTTCATTTATTGCTACATATATTATATGTCAATACTTCTGGCATATGACAAGATCTTGATGGGTAAATGCACACCTTACATTGTACATAAGATGCCTGAGTGTTTGACATTGGCAAAGGTTGTTATTAACAATTCACTTTGGTGACACAAATGTGACTTCAATGCATAGGGATTTGTAGTTGGTTCAATGAAGACAACAGGAGATTGTGCTTGTAGTGTCACAAATATCTCAGCTAATAGTTCTGGGGCACTGGTAGGTGATGCAGCTGTAAAGTCTGCTTTCTGTTTTTTCCAGATGTCTCTGCAATCAATGTATATTGGATGGTAGCTTTCTCTGCATATGATTGATATATATTTGTCAGTGCTTGCTCCTCCAATGCACCTTCAAGCTCCTTCATGTGGTATATCTCAAGATATACCTTTCCAGTGTGACACTGCACTGCGACACCCTCCCTCACAGTGCAGTTTAGGAGATCAGCTGGACCCGCAGTCTTTGCTCCCAGCCATGGTGATGAGAGTATTGGGTTCAGGGAGGATTTTGTGTGCCAGTGTATGGGGTTCTGTGGCACATACTTTTAGGTGTGCATTGATGTAATGTTGTCATAACATGTGGCACATAGAGCAGTGGTGAGCTCATCCATACCTATTTCTGTACATATATCTATGTTCCTATGCCCATTTCTATTCTTACCTTTATGTTGGGTCTGTCCCTGTATTTCCAGTTCACACTGTGGATACCCGATGCTGACATTCCCTCATTCCCCAATGCTCAACATGCTACAGGACACTTTCACATTACTGAACCTTCACTTTGTGGTCACTTCAATGTGTAGGGGGTAGGTGTGTCACTTACCGGCTGCAACGTCCGCAACAGTTCTGATTTTGCTGATCATCGAGTAACTATAGAAGCGGTATGACATGCGCGATGGGCTCTATAGCTGCACAGGAAATGTGGAAGGAAGGATGTTGTGGTAATTTTCGGCCTTGTGAGCCTCCCCTTCCACCAGCTCTGATGAGGAGGTTGGATCAACACAGATGGCGCGAGTCAGAAATACGCATAGTAATAGGGCGGGCGGTTCCAGGGCACGACCGCTCTCCAATCTGCTCTATTGGACCTTTCTGAAACCTTCATGGTCTGATTTTTCTGTCGGATTCAGAAGAACTGCGTCGGTCGGTAAGCCATGTATTGTAGTGCATCATAATACTGCGGTTGGAGCGACTGCTTCCAAAACGACATTGGGCGGACCGACCAACCCTGACAGGACCACGGAGGCTTTCCAACCGACATCGTAATTTGGTCCATAATATGTAACAAAAATAATATTTTATATAACTGCAATATTGTTTTATATAAAATAATTTTAAATATACGAACCCAGTATATGTTTGTCAGGCCATCTTTTGTAAAATTTATGGGTAAAATCTGTAAGTTTATGAAAACATGAATTAATCGATATGTCATATAACTAGGTAGTACAAATTCAAGTACTTTCTTGTGAAAGTACCAATTATTATTGTATAGTTTGTGGCAGTAAAGTCTTGCTTCGGTAACAATCTCTGTGTGGTTCCAAATGCAATCAGTATAGTAGTTTAGTGTGGTAGATGAAAATTTTAACAAAGATATATGTTGGAATGTATGTTTTCCAGTGAGTTTTATTGTGGATGTGTAGTTTATTATTTTGTTCATAAAAAGAAAACATTTATTCCACTTCCTGTCGTACGAGAGCCATTTTTCATTTGGGAAAGGTGAAAATAAGGGGTTAAAATAAAGGTAGAACTAAGTTGCAAACATTGTATTTGGGAACATGCTTTTTCAATAATAGGTGTATTGTATCATGTTTCATTTATAAAGTTTATTTGTAGAATGTATTTTGGAAAATATTAGTTTGTAAATTTTTTATTGGTATTATTAGAATTTGTTTTCATTTTGTCACTGAAAGTACTTTTCTGCATTCGTTGTAATGACACTTTGTAACGGTATGCATGCTGATGTGATACGTGGTAATGGTATGCGTAGTAATGACATGTTTACTGATACTCTATGTATATGCGTTGTAGTGTGTTTTGTGGTGAAAACGTGCATTGTAGTGGTAAGTTTTTTGTAAACACTGCGTTGCTGAGGCATGCATGGTAAAGGCATTCATTCCGTCATACGTCCCTCATAATCACGTTAAGGCAGAAACCCGGGTCCCGAACATACAAACTCATGTCCTCTGCATATAACAAGATTAGGATATGCCGATTGGTTCAGTGCAGTGCAGACTCTGAATAATGTTGCCTAAGTTAGGCAGCAAGGGGTTCCATCAGCAGTGTGAACAGAATGGAAGAGAGTGGGAATCCCTGTCTCGTGGAACATGACACATCAAAAGGCTGAGATATTATTTATGCGAACCCTGGTGGTTGGAAGCATGTAAAGCAGATAGGGTCAGCCCGATTCTAAACAGGATGGTGAATATATTCTCTCATTGTATATTGTCAAATGCCTTAGACGCATCGAGGTATATAGCAACTGCATCAAAATCTGGATTAATATCATGTAAAATGGCAAACAAGGTGTGCAACTTAAGTGCCGTTGAGCATTCAGGAATACAATTTGATTGATCCTGTCTCACCAGGCTGAGAGTAGTAGTGTCAACCTATTCGCCAGCAGCTTAGCTAATATTTTGATGTCACAATTCGATAGAGAGTGTGGGCAGTATGAATTGCACTGGTGGGCGGGTGAATCTGACTTTAAAATATTATTATCACATCTTCAATCATGGATGGGGGAAGGACCCAATGCTGTCTCGCCTCCTCTAATATCGCCAGTAAGTGTGAGGCTGTTATGTCCGCATAGCGCTAATAAAACTCAGCTGGCAGGCCATCAGACCCTGGTGCCTTGCCTTTGGGCAATTCACCCAGCACTCCCGGTATATTGTCTATGTTGAAGGGCTGATCCAAAAACCACCAATGGGAATCATTCAGCCAGCCCAATGCCGTGTCCTCCAAGTATGTTTGAATGGAATTTGGCGGCTTTCAACCAGTGGAGGAGATAAAATTCTGAAAGTAAGTGGTAATCGTGGATAGGATCTGGTCCGTGTCTTGAAGTTGTTGCCCCTGGGCATCCTCAATTTCCACTATTGAGTTGGCCGCCATTGCTGCTTGATCATGGCTGCAAGGGAGTTACTGGCACTTTCTCCCTCTCCATAAGCCCACGCTCTTGCATATTTGTCAACTTATTTACATTCCTTGAATTCAGTCTCATTAAATTCAGTAAGCTTTACTTTCATCTGCTCCAGTAACAGACTGTTGTTGCCCTGTGGCAATGTTTGTTGAAGTATCTTCATCGAGCCGTGGCATGTGAGACCTGATTGACCTCAAGACACCATTACATTTCGCGATGCATTTATCTTGAATAGTGACCTTAAAGGCCTCCTACAAAGTGGACACATGGTCCACTCTAACTGCATTAAGTTCAAAGTATTCACATATTTCTATCCAGAGTTTCTTCACAAAGACTGTATCAAGTATCTCTGGATGAAACCTGAGTTGGAAACACGTAGCAATGATTGGAACAACAGCACCGCTGCTTGGTCTGAGAGTGTGCAAACTCACACACCCCCATAGCCTGTCGTAAAAGGTCAGATCATCAATATTCCCCCATAACAATTAACTATAGCGAGCCTAAGGTTGGTGAAATGGTCTCAAAGGATAGCACAGCAACCCTGCTGATCAATCAGTGAGCCCTTTAGGCTAAAGTTTGTTCCACTACACGAGCAAACGAGGAGTAGGATGAGGTCAGGCAATGTGAGATCAATCTTTTTGCAAATGTGCGATTAGTATGTTGTATGAGGTGGCTTTCTTGTAGCAGTGCATCACTGATCTATCTATTTAGATATGCAAGGACCAGTATAGTTTTACGAGGATTGTGGAGCCCTCACACGCTCCATCATCATGCATCATCATGGGTGACCCTGCGTCACCCGATTAGTATAAGCCGTGTATTAATGGGGCACGTCAGTTAATACTATGGTGTTTCCTAGCAGGTGCCACATTGCTGCCATCTATATTGTATATATGTAGCCATCAGGGAACATTGAATCCATAACTGAAATAACTCAACATCCCCCCTCACACACTGATGGCCCAATCCCCTCAAGAATACTAACTCTCCCCTTCACCCCAGAACCCAATAGAAATATAAATACTAGCATATAGAGTTCAAGAAGAAATTATATCAGTGGGATTAACCCCTGGAGTACACCAGAAGAGCCTACGGTAACACCTCAACCAGGGAGTCAAGGGTGTCGGAGGACCAGCTGACTCTACATACACTCTTAAACTATCTGTGTGTTAGTAGAGCAGGACTCCCCCCCACAAAGACAATACATTATGACAACTTAGTAGTATATATTATCAGGACTTATCCTTAAGTTACAATCGACCCCTCGTTCCAGATCCAGGGGCAAGCAAACACTCTGTGAAGAATTGTGCACCTAGTCCGAGTCATCATGTTGCAAGAGTGAGCGTGCCACAGGTGGTGAAGCCCGCAGCAGTTAATTGCCTTTCGCATGTTTCTGAAAGTAGTCTTCAGCTTTTTGCAGTGTTTTTAAAAGGTATTGTTTACCCTGATACATCATTCGCAATCGGGCTGGTATGACATGGCATATGGTATCTAAGCTTGAAGTATCTGCTACTTCACTGATCTGAATTTGCACCTAGAATCCTGGACAGCGATAGTGAAGCCTGGGAAGAGAGATATGTGGTTCCCTTTGAACTCCAGGTCATGCTTTTGGTGCACCAATCAAAGGGCCGTATCACTATCCCTGAAATTGAGCAACAGGCCACAATAGGTGGGGGCCAACTCACCAATGATCTATGAGCTCTTTCTACTATTAGGAATTGGGAGAACACCTACCCCCTGAACAGTGTACACAACATGCACTCACCATAAACCTCCATTCTTCCTGTATTGGCAGATTTGGGGACCCCCAAAACACTTATGTTGTTGCACCAAGAGCACACCCCCAGATCTTCATTTTTCACTGAGATAATCCGGAGGACTTTCTCTCTGCTGTGTATGGTCTCACCCTTTGAAGCAAGATTATCTTCAGTTGTGGAAATGCACTGTTCGAGGTCAGTGATTCTAGTTTTTCAGCTTCTGTGTCAGAGTGTCCATGCACCAACTTAAGGTGTCCATTTTAGCATCAATCAACCTTGGACTTTCTTGCATTGACCTAAGAAGTGATTTCATTTCACTCTCATGATTTCCAGCATCTTGTGTTGGTCGGAGGCATCCTGAGGGCCACCCTCCACCATAGTTGTTTTTGATTCGATCCTGTTATCAAAGTGCAACTTCATTTGTCTGCCATCTGAATTCCCCATGCTTGAGACTCAGCAGCACAATACTATACAGTATCCCCAAGCCAGTCCCGCCTCACCCCCTGCCTTTCACATGGCCAGGGGCACTAGAAGACCAGATCAACACACATGCTTCTGGCAGTTTTCAGAAAGCAAGCATACCTTCTCAGTTGACTGACATCTGCCTTCCCTGTGCTCGGGTCGCAAGTACTGCACATTATGTATGGGGCCAGGAAGTATTGAGGCATGAGGGTCACCCCATCATCTGCACCTACCTCATCTAGTGGGAGCGACACCCATTAGGTGCCCACATTATGCCATTCTGTGTCCCCAGGCTGTCCCTGGCCACTCTCAGCCTTCTGTGTGGCTAGAGGGGCATGAGCAGACAAGATCAACACACAGGCTGCATTCAAATGTCCAAGGGCGTTAACAAGACAAAGACCACACCATAGCAGGCCAAAGAGAAGACCCCGCAGACTCAGGCGGGTGCCAGGTTGCTGAGCGGTACACAGCTGCAACAGCAGGTCCGCCTGACTCTTCATTATTTTCACTGGAGCTTGGCCCTCCTGATAGTTTCCCAGCACAGCTCCACCAGAGAGGAACCCACTTTTGCAGCATTTCACATCCTGCGCAGATTGCGCTGTCTTGGCCCCTTTCCCATGCCCGGGTCCGCCTCCCGATCGCTCTTCACCAGGACTGATGGCCACTCCATAGAGGCCCATGAAATGGCTCTCTAGCCCTGGCCCATGGGCACTGGAGGCACATCAAACTAACCACTCTCGGGAACCATCACACGGTGGCTGTAGTCACCCCACGACAGTCCCTTGCTCCACTTGTATTGGCTGCAGCTCTGATCCCTCACGAGCACAGGCCATGCCCGCTTCTACGCGTGCATCCAAGGTGAGCCAGGCAGAATCAAGTAGTTCATTCAGTCGGGTTGGGTGGTAGAGTTTAACCACAGAGGTGGTTCAGGGTTAAGTGCACATGTAGAGGTGGATGATCGCAGACTTTACCTTCAACAGCAGGAGCCCCACTAAGGTGCGAGCATCTTGCACACCACCTCCCTGGTGCCCCCCGAAAATAGTAAATTTAACCCCTCCCAAGTCCAACACTTACCCTACTGTTGCATACATGAGAATGGAAATAGTAAATATAACCTTTCTGAAGTCCAACACTTTGCCTACTGTTGTTTATACTGGAGTGGAAATATTAAATATAACTCCTTCGAAGTCCAACGCTTTCTTTAGTGTTGCATAAATTCGAGTGGGAATAGTAAATCAAACCCCTCCAGACTGCAACAGTTTCCTTAATGTTGGGTAGAGTAGATTTATATTTATTATTTTTCTTAAATTTTGTTTTAGTTCCTATTTTATTTTTTGAATGTTTACATTATTTTCACAGAAATGTTTCTATTTTTATATATATTATATTACTTTGATTAACAATGTTTGTATATATACTTTCCAATGTATTTTTTTGCTTCAGTTAATATTATTTTTGTAAATGTTTTCAATTGTGAAAGAAATCCCTTCCAATTTAGAAGAAGAAAAATGCTGATACCCAAAGGTTAGGTCATTACAGTGTTTAACCCCTTCGCTGCTATGCCTTTTCCCCCCCTGTGCTAAGCCTTTTTTTGCCTATTTGGGGTAGTTCGCGCTTAGGCCCCTGTAACTTTTTGACCACATAAGGTATCCACGCCGAATTTGCGTCCCTTTTTTCCAACATCATGGGGATTCTAAAGGTACCCAGGGTTTGTGGATTCCCCTGGAGGGAACCCAGAAATTAGCCAAAATACAGCAAAATATTGGGGTTTTTTGGAAAAATTGGAAAAAAGGGCTACAGATGAAAGCGTCTGCTTTTTCCCTGCAAATGGTATCAAAAGGGGTTGTGGTGCTGAAATCACCATCTTCCCAGCTTTCAGGGACAAGCAGACTTTTGTCACAAAACCAACATTTTTTACACAGTTTTGGCATTTTTCTGGGACATAGCCTATTTTTGATATTTTTTTGCTTTCAACCTCCTTCCAGTTAAGGGTAGAAATGGGTATGAAAGCAATAATTGATCCTGAAAAGCTATACATTTTAGAAAAGTAGACAAAATTCTGAATTCAGCAAGGGGTCATTTGTGTAGATCCTTCAAGGTTTCTTTATAGAAACTAACAGTTAAATATAGGAAAAATTGAAAATTAGTTGAAAAAAACTGCCATTTGTGTCAACGTTTTCACCTGTAACTTCTTTTAATTATGACAGCTGTTTAAAAGCAATATTCCGTTACATCTGCTGGACCCTTCTGGTTCTGGGGATATATAGGACTTGTAGGTTCACCAAGAACCCGACGAACCCAGAGCCAATAACTGAGCAGCGACTTGCAATGTTTTTTTTATTATGTGCCCGGTATATAGCAATTATTCTGGGAAAATGTATACATGGAAAAATCGGTATGAAAGACACCTATGTATTTCTGAAATGGGAACAAAATATAGAGTTTAGAAACAGTAGATATTTGCACATTTCCGAAATTGGGAATACCCATACTAGCATGAGAATTATAGGTCATTTTTCAAAAAGACTTCTTTTTACACATTGTCTTTCATTTGGAAGGCAGAAATGCATCAAAAGTCAATAGGTAATAACAGTTGCTCTACAATTCTGTGTTACCCTAAGGACCCCGATAAAAATGGTACCTCACTTGTGTGGGTAGGCCTAGTGCCCACGACAGGAAACGGCTCAAAACGCAACGTGGAGACACCACATTTTCACAATGAAAAATTACCCCTTTTTTGCAAAGTGCCTAGCTGTAGTTTTTGAACCCTAGCTCTGCCGGCACCTAGGGAACCCTAGCAAACCTATACATTTTTAAAAACTAGACACCCAGGGAAATCCAGGATGGGGTGACTGGACTGGCTCTCACCAGGTTCTGTTACCCAGAATCCCTTGCAAACCTAAAAAATTGTCAAAAAAAACACATTTTCCTCACATTTCTGTGGTGGAAAGTTCTGGAATCTGCGTGGATCCACTAAATTCCACCCACCCCGCGTTCCCCAACATCTTCCGAGAAAAATGGTACCTCACTTGTGTGGGTAGGCCTAGTACCCGCGACAGGAAATGGCACAAAATGCAACGTGGACACACCACATTTTCACAGTGAAAAATTACCCTTTTTTTGCAAAGTGCCTAGCTGTAGTTTTTGAACCCTAGCTCTGCCGGCACCTAGAGAAACCTAGCAAACCTATACATTTTTTAAAACTAGACACCCCGGGGAATCCAGGATGGGGTGACTTGACTGGCTTTCACTAGGTTCTGTTACCCAGAATCCCTTGCAAACTTAAAAAATTGTCAGAAAAACCACATTTTCCTCACATTTCTGTGGTGGAAAGTTCTGGAATCTGCGTCGATCCACAAAATTCCACTCACCCCGTGTTCCCCAAAGTCTTCCGAAAAAAATGGTACCTCACTTGTGTGGGTAGGCCTAGTGCCCGCAACAGGAAACGGCGCAAAACACAACGTGGACACACCACATTTTCACAGTGAAAAATTACCCTTTTTTTGCAAAGTGCCTAGCTGTAGTTTTTGTACCCTAGCTCTGCCGGCACCTAGGGAAACCTAGCAAACCTATACATTTTTGAAAACTAAACACCCAGGGGAATCCAGGATGGGGTGACTTGACTGGCTCTCACCAGGTTCTGTTACCCATAATCCCTTGCAAACCTAAAAAAGTGTCCAAAAAACACATTTTCCTCACATTTCTGTGGTGGAAATTCTGGAATCTGCGTGGATCCACAAAATTCCACCCACCTCGCGTTCCCCAAAGTCTTCCGAGAAAAATGGTACCTCACTTGTGTGGGTAGGCCTAGTACCCGCGACAGGAAACGGCGGAAAACGCAACGTGGACACACCACATTTTCACAGTGAAAAATTACCCTTTTTTTGCAAAGTGCCTAGCTGTAGTTTTTTAACCCTAACTCTGCCGGCACCTAGGGAAACCTAGCAAACCTATACATTTGTGAAAACTAGACACCCAGGGGAATCCAGGATGGGGTGACTTGACTGGCTCTCACCAGGTTCTGTTACCCAGAATCCCTTGCAAACCTAAATATTTTTTTTTAAAAACACATTTTCCTCACATTTCTGTGGTGGAAAGATCTGGAATCTGCGTGGATCCACAAAATTCTACCCACCCCGCGTCCCCCAACGTCTTCCGAGAAAAATGGTACCTCACTTGTGTGGGTAGGCCTAGTGCCCGCGACAGGAAACGACCCAAAACGCAACGTGGACACACCACATTTTCACAGTGAAAAATGACCCTTTTTTTGCAAAGTGCCTAGCTGTAATTTTTTAACCATAGCTCTGCCGGCACCTAGGGAAACCTAGCAAACCCATACATTTTTGAAAACTAGACACCCAGGGCAATTCAGGATGGGGTGACTTGACTGGCTCTCACCAGGTTCTGTTACCCAGAATCCCTTGCAAACCTAAAAAATTGTCCAAAAAAACACATTTTCCTCACATTTCTGTGGTGGAAAGTTCTGGAATCTGCGTGGATCCACTAAATTCCACCCACCCCGCGTTCCCCAACATCTTCAGAGAAAAATGGTACCTCACTTGTGTGGGTAGGCCTAGTACCCGCGACAGGAAATGGCACAAAATGCAACGTGGACACACCACATTTTCACAGTGAAAAATTACCCTTTTTTTGCAAAGTGCCTAGCTGTAGTTTTTGAACCCTAGCTCTGCCGGCACCTAGAGAAACCTAGCAAACCTATACATTTTTAAAACTAGACACCCGGGGAATCCAGGATGGGGTGACTTGACTGGCTTTCACTAGGTTCTGTTACCCAGAATCCCTTGCAAACTTAAAAAATTGTCAGAAAAACCACATTTTCCTCACATTTCTGTGGTGGAAAGTTCTGGAATCTGCGTCGATCCACAAAATTCCACTCACCCCGTGTTCCCCAAAGTCTTCCGAAAAAAATGGTACCTCACTTGTGTGGGTAGACCTAGTGCCCGCAACAGGAAACGGCGCAAAACACAACGTGGACACACCACATTTTCACAGTGAAAAATTACCCTTTTTTTGCAAAGTGCCTAGCTGTAGTTTTTGTACCCTAGCTCTGCCGGCACCTAGGGAAACCTAGCAAACCTATACATTTTTGAAAACTAAACACCCAGGGGAATCCAGGATGGGGTGACTTGACTGGCTCTCACCAGGTTCTGTTACCCATAATCCCTTGCAAACCTAAAAAAGTGTCCAAAAAAACACATTTTCCTCACATTTCTGTGGTGGAAATTCTGGAATCTGCGTGGATCCACAAAATTCCACCCACCTCGCGTTCCCCAAAGTCTTCCGAGAAAAATGGTACCTCACTTGTGTGGGTAGGCCTAGTACCCGCGACAGGAAACGGCGGAAAACGCAACGTGGATACACCACATTTTCACAGTGAAAAATTACCCTTTTTTTGCAAAGTGCCTAGCTGTAGTTTTTTAACCCTAACTCTGCCGGCACCTAGGGAAACCTAGCAAACCTATACATTTGTGAAAACTAGACACCCAGGGGAATCCAGGATGGGGTGACTTGACTGGCTCTCACCAGGTTCTGTTACCCAGAATCCCTTGCAAACCTAAATATTTTTTTTAAAAACACATTTTCCTCACATTTCTGTGGTGGAAAGATCTGGAATCTGCGTGGATCCACAAAATTCTACCCACCCCGCGTCCCCCAACGTCTTCCGAGAAAAATGGTACCTCACTTGTGTGGGTAGGCCTAGTGCCCGCGACAGGAAACGACCCAAAACGCAACGTGGACACACCACATTTTCACAGTGAAAAATGACCCTTTTTTTGCAAAGTGCCTAGCTGTAATTTTTTAACCATAGCTCTGCCGGCACCTAGGGAAACCTAGCAAACCCATACATTTTTGAAAACTAGACACCCAGGGCAATCCAGGATGGGGTGACTTGACTGGCTCTCACCAGGTTCTGTTACCCAGAATCCCTTGCAAACCTAAAAAATTGTCAAAAAAACACATTTTCCTCACATTTCTGTGGTGGAAAGTTCTGGAATCTGCGTGGATCCACAAAATTCCACCCACCCCGCGTTCCCCAAAGTGTTTCTAGAAAAATGGTACCTTACTTGCGTGGGTGGGTCAAGTACCCGCGACAGGCAAGGGCCCAAAACCTATTGAGGCGACATCAAAATTACCTATCACAAACCAACCTGGTTGTGCAAGGGGGGGTCCCATGAGTTTTTGGCCCGTGGCTCAGTGGCCCTCTAGGGAAACCTACCAAACCCACACATTTCTGGAAACTAGACACCCGGGGGAGTCCAGCGAGGTATGGCTTGCGTGGGTCCCCCAACATTCTCCTACCCAGAATCCCCTGCAAACCTCAAATTTTGCTGAAAGAATCACTTTTTTCTCAAATTTCTGTGTGGGAAAGTTCTGGAATCTGCGTGGATCCACAAATTTCCTCCCACCCAGTGTTCCCCCAGGTCTCCCGATAGAAATGGTACCTCACTCGCGTGGGTGGGTCAAGGACTCGCGACAGGCAAGGGCCCAAAACCTATTGAGGCGATATCAAAATTACCTATCACAAACCAACCTGGTTTTGCAAGGGGGTCCCATGAGTTTTGGCCCGGGGCTCGGTGGCCATCTAGGGAAACCTACCAAATCCACACATTTCTGGAAACTAGACACCGGGGAGTCCAGTGAGGTATGGCTTGCGTGGGTCCCCCAACATTCTCCTACCCAGAATCCCCTGCAAACCTCAAATTTCGCTTAAAAAATCACTTTTCCTCAAATTTCTGTGTGGGAAAGTTCTGGAATCTGCGTGGATCCACAAATTTCCTCCCACCCAGCGTTCCTCCGATAAAATGGTACCTCACTCGCGTGGGTGGGTCAGGACTCAGCGACAGGCAAGGGCCCAAAGCCTATCGAGGCTGACATCAAAATTACCTATCACAAACCGACCTTGTTTTGCAGGGGGTCCCATGAGTTTTGGCCCGGGCTCGACGGCCATCTAGGGAAACCTACCAAGCCCACACATTTCTGGAAACTAGACACCCAGGGAGTCCAGCGAGGTATGGCTTGCGTGGGTCCCCAACATTCTCCTACCCAGAATCCCTTGCAAACCTCAAGTTTTGCTGAAAAAATCCCTTTTTTCTCAAATTTCTGTGTGGGAAAGTTCTGGAATCTGCATGGATCCACAAATTTCCTCCCACCCAGCATTCTTCCAGGTCTCCCGATAAAAATGGTACCTCACTTGTGTGGGTAGGCATAGTGGCTGCAACAGGAAATGGCAAAATTGTACTGTGGAGACTTCAAAATTACCTATAACAAAACTACCTGGTTTTGGGGGGCGGGCACCTGGGGTTTTGGCCCCGGGCTCGGCGGCCATCTTGGGAAAGTACCAAACCCAAACATTTCTGAAAACTAGACACCTGGGGGAGTCCAATGAGGTATGGCTTGCGTGGATCCCCCAACGTTTTCCTACCCAGAATGCTATGCAAACATCAAATTTAGCTGAAAAAACCACATTTTCCACATATGTTTGTGTGGAATCACTGTGGCAGCACAAATGTCCTACCCCACAGAGTTCCCCTGAGTCTCCCGAGTAAAATGATACCTCACTTGTCTGGGTGGGGCAAGGGCCTGTGACTTGGAAGAGCCCAAAACATTGGGAATAATGGTATAGCACCGAGAATTCTAAGTGCTACATTTTTTTAAAAATAAGTTTTAGCCAATTCTGCATTGGACACCCACACAAGTGAGGTATCATTTTACTCGGGAGCCTCAGGGGAACGCTGTGGGGTAGGACATTTGTGCCGGCATGGTGATTCCACACAAATATATGTGGAAAATGTGTTTTTTTCAGCTAAATTTGAGGTTTGCATGGCATTCTGGGTAGGAAAACACTGGGGGATCCACGCAAGCCATACCTCATTGGACTCCCCCGGGTGTCTAGTTTTCAAAAATGTTTGGGTTTGGTACTTTCCCAAAATGGCCGCCGAGCCCGTGTCCAAAACCCCAGGTGCCCCCCCCAAAACCAGGTAGTTTTGTTATAATTTTGAAGTCTCTGCAGTACGATTTGGGCCATTTCCTGTTGCAGCCACTATGCCTACCCACACAAGTGAGGTACCATTTTTATCGGGAGACCTGGGGGAACGCTGTGTGGGAGGAAATTTGTGGATCCACGCAGATTCCAAAACATTCCCACACAGAAATTTGAGAAAAAAGTGATTTTTTTTTAGCAAAAATTGAGGTTTGGAGGGGATTCTGTGTAGGAGAATGTTGGGGGACCCACGCAAGCCATACCTTGATGGACTCCCCCGGGTGTCTAGCTTCTAGAAATGTGTGGGTTTGGTAGGTTTCTCTAGATGGCCGCCGAGCCCCGGGCCAAAAACTCATGGGACCCCCCTTGCAAAATCAGGTTGGTTTGTGATAGGTCATTTTGATGTCTCCTCAATGCGTTTTGGGCCCTTGCCTGTCGCGGGTACTTCACCCACCCACGCGAATGAGGTATCATTTTTATCAGGAGACCTGGGGGAACGCTGGGTGGTAGGAAATTAGTGGATCCACGTAGATTCCAGAACTTTCCCTGACAGAAATTTGAGAAAAAAGTGATTTTTTCAGCTAAATTTGAAGTTTGCAGGGGATTCTGGGTAGGAAAACGTTGGGGGACCCACGCAAGCCATACCTCGCTGGACTCCCCTGGGTGTCTAGTTTTCAGAAATGTGTGGGTTTGGTAGTTTCCCAAGATGGCCGCCGAGCCCGGGGTCAAAAACCCAGGTGACCCCCCTTGCAAAACCAGGTTGTTTTGTGATAGGTCATTTTGATGTCTCTTCAATACGTTTTGGGCCCTTGCCTGTCGCCAGTACTTGACCCACCCACACAAGTAAGGTACCATTTTTCTTGGAAGACTTTGGGGAATGCGGGGTGGGTGGAATTTTGTGGATACACACACATTCCAGAACTTTCCACCACAGAAATGTGAGGAAAATGTGTTTTTTTTACAGATTTTGAGGTTTGCAAGGGATTTTGGGTAACAGAACCTGGTGAGAGCCAGACAAGTCACTCCATCCTGGATTCCCCTGGGTGACTAGTTTTAAAAAATGTATAGGTTTGCTAGGTTTCCATAGGTGCCGGCAGAGCTAGGGTTCAAAATCTACAGATAGGCACTTTGCAAAATAGTGTCAGCTTTCACTGTAAAATGTGGTGTGTCCATGTTGCGTTTTGGGCCATTTCCTGTCGCGGGCACTAAGCCTACCCACACAAGTGAGGTACCATTTTTCTCGGAAGACTTTGGGGAATGCTGGGTGAGTGGAATTTTGTGTATCCACACAGATTCCAGAACTTTCCACCACAGAAATGTGAGGAAAATGTGTTTTTTTGGACAAATTTTGAGGTTTGCAAGGGATTCTGGGTAACAGAACCTGGTGAGAGCCAGTCAAGTCACCCCATCCTGGATTCCCCTGGGTGTCTCATTTTAAAAAATGTATAGGTTTGCTAGGTTTCCCTAGGTGCCGGCAGAGCTAGGGTTCAAAATCTACAGCTAGGCACTTCACCAAAAAAGGGTCCGTTTTCACTGTGAAAATGTGGCGTGTTCACGTTGCAATTTGGGCCGTTTCCTGTCGCAGGCACTAGGCCTACCCACACATGTGAGGTACCATTTTTCTCAGAAGACTTTGGGGAACGCGGGGTGGGTGGAATTTTGTGGCTCCACGCAGATCCCAGAACTTCCACCACAGAAATCTGAGGAAAATGTGTTTTTTGGACAAATTTTTAGGTTTGCAAGGGATTCTGGGTAACAGAACCTAGTGAGAGTCACACAAGTCACACCATCCTGGATTCCCCTCAGTGTCTAGTTTTCAAAAATATATAGGTTTGCTATGTTTCCCCTGGTGCCGGCTGCGCTAGGACCCAAAATCCACAGGTAGGCACATTCCGAAAAAAAAGTCAGTGCCTAGTGGGCTTTCTGCCACCCTGGGGAGGGGGGAAATCAGGGGCTATTGCCCCGATATGCCCCCGAGGGGGGGGTAGAAAGACTGTGGCCATTCTTTTGGGGGGTTGGGAGCATTGGGATGCCCATTCTGGTCAGCCCCCACCCCTGCGTATAAAAAAGCCAGTATATTCGCTGGGGCATTGTGGGCTTTCTGCCCCCCGGGGGGCAGATCAGGGGCTACTGCCCCATCTGCCTCCTGGGAGGGGCAGAAAGACTGTGGCATCTTTTTTGGGGTGGGTGGGGGCATTGGCATGTCCATTCTTGGCAGCCCCCACCCCAAACTTTGGAGAAAAACAAATCTGTGGTGGCTAGTGGGCTTTTTGCCCCCCCGGGGGGTGCAGATAAGGTGCTATTGCCCCATATGCCTCCCAGGGGGGTGCAGAAAGACTGTAGAATTTTTTATTTGGGTGGGGGCATTGACATTATTATTATTAATACTTTCTTAATATAGCGCATGGCTACCCGTAGGCCTCCCAGCGCTCAAGCCATCACTGTAAATATTCACTCTAACTACAAGTGCTGAAATAGCCACGTTTTCAGTTCCTTCCTGAATTCGAGATGATGGGTCAATTTCCTCATTTTGGTGGGGAGCGAGTTCCATAGGACCGAAGCATTGAACGAGAACATCCGGCCTCCCGTTCTGATTCTCTTAATCCTTGGGACTGTGGCTTGCAGTTGGTCAGCTGATCTCAAGTTCCGGGAAGGGTGATAGAACGACAGCATACTCTTAAGAATTTTGGGGCCGGTTCCCCACAGTGATTTGTGTGCTATACATAACGCCTTAAATTTTATACGTTCCGTAATAGGTAGCCAATGTAGCGCCATCAGTGCCGGTTTGGCAGACAGATTTCTAGGGACATTGTGAAGGAGCCTAGCTGCGCAGTTCTGTACTATTTGTAGCTTGTTAGTGGTGGTCTTTGGCGCCCCCAAATATAAGGAGTTGCAGTAGTCCAGCCGTGTAAGCACCATAGATTGTACCAATGTTCTGCGTGAGGTTTGTGGGAGCAGAGGTAGAATTTTCCGAAGTTGTCTAAGCATGCCATAGCATGTGGCCGCAACTTGGACTGCTTGATATTCCAGGTTTAATGAAGAGTCAAGCCAGATTCCTAGGCTTTTAATTCTGTCTTTAGGTTTGGGGGAGCCCCTAGGAGACTAGGCCATTGTGTCATGTTTATCCCCGAGGATCATTAGCTCCGTTTTCTCTCCATTCAATTTTAAAAAGGATTGGTCCATCCAGGCGGCAACAGACTTCAGACATGCCTCTAAGTCGATTACCGTTTTCTTAGGGTGGTTGAGTGCCAGAACCAGCTGCGTATCATCCGCATATGTTACAATCTGTACTCCATAGGGGAGGACTATGTCGGCCAAAGGTTTGATATATATGTTAAAGAGGGTCGGGCTCAACGAGGAGCCCTGGGGTACCCCGCACGCAAGTGGAATTGAGCTTGAGGCGTGCATGCCATCAAAGACCTGGAAGGTTCTTTCCTCCAAAAAGGACCTGAACCAGGCCAGGGCTTTACCAGTCACTCCTACCTCCTTGAGTCTATCCAATAGAGTGCCGTGATTTACGGTATCGAAAGCGGCGCTTAGATCAAGGAGGATGATCGCCACCGTCCCTCCCTGATCAAGCAGGCGACGTGCCTCTTCCATTACCATGAGCAAAGCTGTTTCCGTCCCATGCTTGGGGCGGAAACCAGTCTGGGTTGGATGTAAGATCTCATGTGCTTCTAAGAAATTCATCAAGGTTATATTTATATGTTTCAATATAATTTTGCTCATCATAGGCAATAGGGAAACTGGTCGGTAGTTGCTCCAGACCTCTGGGTTAAGGTTAGGCTTCTTAAGAAGTGCTTTCACCATTGCGTGTTTCCACGTTTTAGGCACTTGGGAGGAGTAAATAGATGTGTTAAGCACATTAAGGAGAGCCGGTAAAATAACTTCTCCCACTTTCTTCAATAGGTACACAGGGGCTATGTCGCCAGGGGAACCTGATTTAATTGTATTCCATAATTGGGCGAGTATAGCGGGGTCTAGAGGTGGGAAATCTTCCAGTACCGCCTTGTTCTCCACCAAGGTTTCTGGGGTATCCAAGGTCTGGTGTGGGCATTCTCGTGCTATGGGGGGAAAGGCATTATAAATATCCAAAATCTTGTTATTAAAAAATTCTGCCAGCTCTCTACATCGCTGCGGGATGAGTCCGCTGATGAATCTGCCTGAGGGGGGCTGCTAAGTGTTTTTACTATCTTCGCAATTTCCTTGGGGGCATTCGCTGACCCTTTGATTTTCTCCTCGTAGTAGCATGCTTGGGCTTTTTTAATCTCAGTTTGGTAATTTTTGATCGCCTCTCTATAAGACTGTTTCTTATTGGGGCAATAATCTATCCTCCACGCCCTTTCCAGCTTTTTACATCTCTGTTTAGTTTCCCGAATCTCCAGTGTATACCATGGAGAACGTTTCCCTCTAGATTTCTTTGAGATCCATTTCTGAGGGATAGTGGCATCCAGGGAATCCTTGATCCAATTGTTAAAATTATTTGACGCAATCTGGGGATCAGGATCTGCTGTGGGGCTGGAGTTTGCTAATATATCGGCCCAATGTTCCGGGTCCAAATTGGCCCATTTACGCTCCCAGCTCTTGGTGGAAAGGGTATTAGTATTTAAGGCTGAGACTATCCACCAAATAGGGATTATATAATGATCTGACCAGGGGATTGGAGATGGGTAGTCAGTTACCAAATTATCTGCATTGGAAAATACCGGATCCAATATGTGGCCTTTCTCGTGTGTGGAACTAAACATTTTTTGATATAACTGAATGGCCTGTAAATTCTGGGTGACCCTCTGCCCTTCTGCCTTGGTAGAGTCTTCAAAATGAAGGTTAAGGTCCCCCAGAATAATGAAATTTGCGGCTGAACATGCCATAGTTGCTGCCGTGTTTGTAAGGGAGTCAATGAACATCCCACTTATTCCTGGAGGGTGATAAATCAGGATACCTGTTAGGGTAGAGGTGGGGGAGAAGGTGAGAGTAAAACCCATACTTTCACAGTCAAGAATAATATCAGGGTCCACCCTTCCCTTTATGCTTTCCTTCAGTACAATTGCAATCCCTCCACCCTTCCTGTCCTTCCTATCCCTCCTAAGGATAGAATATCCTGCGGGCATAGCCTGCACAACGTCCGGATCGGCATCTTTGTGTAGCCATGTTTCCGTTAGGAACAGCACTTCTGGCTGCTCCTCGCAAAGTAGCAGGTTGATTTCTGCTATGTGCTTTGGCAGTGACCTACAGTTTAAAAGGAGCATTTTGATTTTGGTATTGCTCTGTCTTATGTGCGGTCCCTGCTGTGAGAGTTCTAAATTAAAAGGGCAATTTGTACAGGTTCTAGGACCCTGCGCTAGATTTATACTGTGACAGCATTTCTCAGGAATCCTGTCTTGTAATGCCAATAGTTGAGGCTCTGAATATCTAAGTATATTCATGGTTTGAGCACAGTTCCTGGTCCCTGGACCCGATCGGGACGGACATGCCCATTCTGGGCAGCCCCCTCCCCTACCTATATTTAAAAAAAAAAATCCCTGGTGCTTAGTGGGCTTTCTACCCCCCCGGGGGGGCAGATCAGGGGCTATTGCCCCCATCTGCCTCCTGGGGGGCAAGAAAGTCTTTTATTTTCTATTGGGGTGGGGGCATTTGCATGCCCATTCTGGGCAGCCCCCACCCCGGGCCTATAAAAAAATAATCCCTGGCATCTAGGGTGCTTTCTGTCCACCCGGGGGGCAGAAAGACTGGAATTTTGTGGGGGGGGGGAGGGGTGGGGGCATTGGGATGCCCTAATTGGGCAACCCCCACCCCTAAATTCATCAGGGGGAAAAAAAAACCTGGTGTCTAGTGGGCTTTCTGCCCCCCCGGGGGGCAGATTGGGGGCTACTGTCCCGATCTGCACCCCAGGGGGGGCATAAAGACTCAACCTTTGAGGCGGGGGAGTGGGGGCATTGGCATGCCCATATTGGGCAGCCCCCACCCCTAATTATATATATTTTTTAAATCCCTGGTATCTAGTGGGCTTTCTGCCCCTCCGGGGGGCAGATTGGGGGCTACTGCCCCATCTGTCCCCCAGGGGGGGGCAGAAATACTGTGATTGTGTGGCCAGGGGGGTGGGGGCATTGGCATGCCCATATTGGGCAGCCCCCACCCCTAATTATTTTTGTAAACAAAAATCCCTGGTATCTAGTGGGCTTTCTGCCCCCCGGGGGGGGCGGAAAGACTAAATTTGCCCATTTTCATATGGGGGAGCAAAGGCCCTTGCCCAAGGGGCCGCTCCCCCCTCCCTGGTGCCTAGTGGGTGGATCCCTGCTTGGGGATTGCCCTCCTGGGGTGATCCCCAAGCAGGGATCCACTGGGGAGGGGTACCATTGGAAAGGGGAGATTCTCCCCTTTCCAACGATACCCCTCCCGTCTTTCTACGTGCTCAGGGGGCTGAGATAGCCCCCTGAGCACGTAGAAAGGGAAACTGAAATGAGCCTCTTGGCTCATTTCAGTTTCGGTTTCACTGAAATCACGTCAGCGCGACGTGCGCGCTGATTGTCATTTCAGGGAAACCAGGGGGGGCCTCGGGAGCTGGGGAAGCTTTTCCCCAGCTCCCGAGGCTCTTGGGGGGTAAAGGGAATCCCTCTGGTGCCCGCACCAGAGGGATTCCCAGTGTCATGGCGTCGGACGCATGGGTGCCGTCCGACGCACATGAGCACTGATGCGTCGGACGGCTCCCACGCGTCCGACGCATCGAAGGGATTAATCCACCATCTACAAGATGTGTTTCATAATAAACAAACAAAAAATATATATATTACCTACTGGCAGCTGCCAGTAGGTAGTTATAGTTACGACCTAGTTTCCATAGGAAAATTTTTTTTTGACTTGGCTATAACTTTGGCGTCGTTTGACCAATTTTCATGAGCCATTCCCAAAAAAGTCTCAAAGTAGGTTCTGTTTATCCTGAAAAGTTTGGGGTTGATATGTGCAGTGGGGACCTAGGAATAGGGGCGCAAAAAAAGGGTGCATCTGTAATGTTAATTCCCATAGAAATGCGTTGTCGAACCTACAGCCCAAACCGCTGAACAGAATTACACCAAATTTGGCAGAAAGGTAGATGTTGTTACTCAGATTGTGCTTTGTCTCATTTGGTGCAAATCCGTCCAGTCATTTTTGAGAAATTTAAGCCAAAAAGTATAAATATATCTCTGGCCGTGGACATTTCGCGATGGTTTTGCGATGAATCGCGAATGCGTGCACCAACGGGAATGCTCTGATTGGCTGGACGCAACCTAAACAGAAAGTTGCAGCTACCATTTTATCATCCGGGAACGGTTCCCGGGGCTGAAAATTTGTGTCAAAACCCACATAAGGGGTAAGGGTGTTTGAGAAATGGGTGCGTTAGTGACACACTTTATGCGTCCAAAATTGATTTTTTTAATCGCACACGATATTTGCGATGACTCCACCATCGCCAGCGTGGCCCCCCATGTACGGTCGCGGGGACGTCACGAATATCTCAACAACATCGCAAATATTGGAAAAATATTTTAAAAGTATATATATTTGTACACATTCGCCGGTCACTATCACACACTCATGTATGCAGTCACAAACTCACTCAGACACTTATACACCCATTCACATACCCACTCACACACTTATTCATTCAGTCACATACCCACTCAGATACTCATGCACCCACTCACATACCCATTCAGATACTCATGCACCCGCTTACAGACTTACTCGGAGAGTGATACACTCATGTACAGACCCACTCAGAGACTCATGCACCTACTTAAAGGCCCACTCATAGACTCATGCTAAAGTCTCATACCCACTTAGAGACTCTTAGACTCACTCACAGACCCACCTGGGAAGCCATGTACCCACTCACAAATCCACTCAGATACTCATGCACCCACTTACAGACTCAATCGGAAAGTCACACACCCATGTACAGACCCACTCAGAGACTCATGCACTCACTTACAGACCCACTCACGTATGTGCTTACAGACCAACTGAGACACTCATACACCCACTTACAGATCCAGACAGTCATACACCCACTCTCACACCCATACAGTCATGCTCACACTCAGTCACAGCCCCTCTCAGAGACTTATGTACTCAGTAACTTAGTCATACACTCAGAGACTCACACACCTACTCATGAACTTACTCAGATATACACGCACCCACTCACTCGCCCAGTCAAGGCTCATGCATCCACTCACAGACCCACCCAGACACTCGCCCTCCCAGTGACAGTCCCACTCAGACACTGATGCATGCACCCATTCACTCACCTACTCTGAGACTTATGCTCTCACTCACTTTGAGACACTCATACACCCACTCACAGATCCACTCAGACATTCATATATCCACTTACAGACCCACTCAGACACTCACACACCGTTACATTCACTCACACAGCCACTCATAGATCCACTCAGAGACTTATGCACCATTAGTTGTACACTCTGAGACTCATGTACTCACGCACAGTTGCACTTACAGACCCATGCACCCACTGACAGAAACACTCAGACACTCACGCTGCCAGTCATAGACCCACTGAGAGACTCATGCACTCACTCACAGATCCATTCAGATACTCATGTACCCACTCACTCACCCATTCAGACACCCACTTAGACATTCATGTATCCACTCGCTGATCCAGTCAGACAGTCATGTACTTACTTACAAATGCACAAAGGCACTCATGAACCTACTCACAGATTGAGTGAAAGACTTACGCAACCAATCACAGACCCACTGATGCACCCACTCATAGATGTACTGAGGCAGTCACGCATTTCGATACAGAAGTATTGATCGACTGATGCCTCGTCTCACATATACCCTCAAATACTTATACAGTGAATGAGAGACTTAGTGATACAGTGATGCATGCAGTCATAGATTACACTGAAAAGGTTCTGCACTGTGTCATAGAGATACTAAGGGAGTTGTACATGCTATTATACAGTTGTTTAGATAGTAATGTGTTTAGTGTGTTGGTTATAATTGATTTTGCAGTCATAAGTTTTGAATGTGGTGGTGGCTATTGAATGTTTGCATTTGTTTTGTCATTAGGCGATGTATTCGTTGTGATCGCAGCTACCGGTATTATGTGGTGCCCGGCATCATTGCAAAAACAGAAAATAGGGTTTAAAGATGGTTTTTACACAAACTCTACAAACTAAATAGGAATTTAAACAGTGCAGTAATAAACCACTAGTGTCTAAAATACTGTAAAATGTGTGCATATATGTGTTTTACACCTCTTAAAAAAGGTGCGATCGCTGCGGTTAGCGAAGTCCTCACAACTATCGGCGTCATTGCGAAGACGGAAAGGAGGGTTCAAATGCAGTTTAAAACTTACTTGAAATATGTGTGTACAAACACGTTTTTAAGCATTGATGGGCCATATTCTCAAGAACGGCGATAACATTATCGCCGCATTAGTGGCTGGAAACTGCCGCTAAAGCGGCGATAAAGCCCCTTATCGCCGCTTTAGCGGCAGTTTCCTGCTGCTAAAGCGGCGATAATGTTATCGCCATTCTTGAGAATATGGCCCGATGTATTTAGTAATGTGTGTATGGTAATACTTAAGATTAATTTTTTAAGTTACTATTTTTGAATATCGTGGTGGTCGTTGAATGTTTGCTTTTGTTTTGCGATTTCGTGACGTGATCGCGATCTTTGCAAAATTACTGCGGATTTTAAAAATTTGAAAAAAATTATTTGACAAGAAAAATGAACAAAGTTTTGGCCTCCTTGGTGGCTCTGATTTAAATAATGCCATTAAGTGCATTTTTTAGTATGTGATATACATTTTCTGATCACAGATTCTCCACAGTAAACACGTTAATGTTGTGCCTACTCAAAAGATTCTTAAAAATAAAATCAGTTATTAATATACTTTCTGAAAAACACATACCAAATCAGAAAATGAGTGGTATATAGTATAAATATAATATACAATATCCAATTATAGAAAGAAAATACGAAAATCTAAGAGGCTCACTTAAAAATAAATAGACATTACAATTAAGAAATTGATGTTTTTTAAACGTAGAAATTCACTGAAAAAAACAAAGGTTAGTTATAGTTAGGCTGACATTTCACTCGTACAAAACCAGAGAAATTCAGCAGTTATAGTTAGCTGAGTTAACTATAAATCGTGCCTCACAATGCACTGCTTATGACCTCACATATTACATCACTCATGACATGATCAGTGACATCACTGATGACATGTGGTGTGGTTCTTGGATGGACAACAGTAGTTTCTGGCTTCGCCCATCACTAGCGAGGAAATCATTCAGGTGATCGATACAATGGATGGCTCCAAGGTCTTGGGACTAGACAGCCTAGTGGGGTAATTTTTACAAGGCATACAACCACATATTCGTCCCCTACGTCCTTGAGGTCTATGCAGAGTCCTTTGAGTCTGACTCTCTTACCCCCACTCTAGAGAAGCCGTAATCACGCTGCTACTTAAGCCTAGTAATGCTCCTAACCTCTGCACGTCCTACTATCCATTTTCTCTTTTAAACCTTGACAACAAGATCTTTGCCAAAGTCTGGGGGAATCCGCGGCACAGGGGACATGGTCTCAGATGGTGTCTCTTCTGTCTTTGACTTGGAAGGAGCTGGGAGCAGTACTGTAGGCCTTTTTGTTTTTCTGGTCCCTGTTGTTGCCCTCTGTGGTGTGTGCAGACAGTCTTTCTGCTTCTCTGCTCCTATCTGGTCGGCAGGGCAGCATGTGTCCCTCTCTTGTTTTTTTCTTTCCTGGAGGATTTGCCTTTGGACCACGTCCCATCTCCTGTCTTCCTCAGCAGTCTATCTTCCGGTGAGGGAGAATGGGCCAGCCGATGCTCTGAGTCAGTGGCTTCCGCCCTCTGTGACGTTGTGTCTGGATCTGGCGGTTTTTCAGTCCATTCTTTGTCTGTTCAGTCACCCATGTCTGGCTTTGCTCGCCACCGAGGGTAATGTCCTACTTCCCCACTTTTGGGGTCTGGTTCCCTCCTAGTGGGCTTGGGAAGTGGATGCTCTGCCTGTTTCCTGGCCTGGGGATCTCCTTTGTTGTTTTCCGCCGATCCCTTTTTTCCCTCGGGTGGTTCAGGAGGTGGTCCAGGACCTGGTGGCGATTCTATTGATTTCCCCAGCTTGGTCAGGCATCCTTGGTTCCTGAGTGTCTGTCGGGCCCCGGTGGGTGTTGCCGTTTTATCCATCCCCCGTCAGCCGGTTCTTCCACTGGACTCTCTTCTCAGTTTGGGACTGGTGGTTTGGCACTTGAGAGGCATTCTGTCTTTGGGCAGGATTGCTCTGTGGATGTTGCTGAACTGATCCAGCAGTCTTGGTGGCCGTCTATCCTTCAGGCTTCTCTCCACCATTGGCGGTATCTTTCCATCTGGGTCAAAATAAGGGTCTGTCTTCTTCCTTTTGTGCTCCTACGGCTGTTGTGGAGTTCCTTTGGGACCGTTTTCAGCTGGGTTTGGCTGTGTCTAACCTCTGTGGTCCATGGGCTGCTGTTCTGGCTTTTCAGGGGGGTGATGTTTTGTCTACTGCCCCTCCGGCGGCTTGTTTGCTGCAGTGTTGTTCTCTTCGGAGGCCAGTCATGCATTCCCCGGTACCGCTTTGGGACCTGCCTTTGGTTCTGCAGGATCTGCAGTACGCTCCCTTTGCGCCTTTGGGGTCAGCAGACTTCAAGTTTCTTTCAGTTCTTTGTTGTTTTTCTGGTGGCCATTTCCTTGGGGAAACATTTTGGGGAGATTGGGGCCTTTCCTTTGTTTTTTTCCAGACACGGTGGTGCTTTGTCCTAGTCCGGCATTTCTCCCTAAGGTGGTGTCCTCTTTTCAGTTGGATTCTGCTCTTGTATTACCTCCCATTGTCTGTCTCCTGTGTCTGCTAATGGGGTGCGTTTGCATTTCCCTGATGTACTTCTGCAATTTTTCTGTGTCTTTGCACCACACTGCTTTGTTTCACACGTCTGCTGCTTTGTTTGTTTCTCATGGGGTGGCCTTGTGGTCTTACGAGCTTTTTCTCGCTCCCTTCTCCCGTTGGATTCTGTTGGACATTTCTCTTTCCTGTTGCTTGTCTGGCCTGCCTGTCCTGGTGTCTTTCCCTGAGGGGGTTTCCTTGCTGTGTTTCTGCCTCCAGGGTGGCATTTCCATGGCTTCTCTTCGGGGTTGTTGTTTTCCTACTGCTTTGGTGTTACCCTGTGTGTTTCTGACCCTTTGCCGTTTGCAGTTAGGGGGTGCTGTATCCTCAGGCCTTTGGTGCTGCTGTTTTGCGCTCTGTGGGTCCTCCTGCGGTGTACGGGTGTTTGGGTCATTGTATTGCATTCTCTTCTTTTGCTCTGTTTGTGTTTGTCAAAATCAGCTTCTTGGCTTGGGTACAAACTCATACGTAAGGACTGTGAGAGGAAGATGAACGAGGGGGTAATGCCCGGTTAAGTACCGGTAATATTCATTACTTCGAGTCTATGTCTTCCTCGTCACAGTCCTGAGTTCCCTCTCACCTCTCCCTGTTGTTCAACGGATTTCTTTTTAGACTTTATTTCAGGAAGTCCTTCGCAGGAAGTGATGTATTTATCCCCTTTTGTATGGGGGCCATCTTTGATTGGGAAGGAAAATTCAAGTTTGGTAATTAGGTTCTGCTTGAATGGAGATATACTCATACATAAGGACTGGGACGAGGAGGACATGGACTCAGAGCAATGAATATTACCGGTAAGAAACCAGGCATTCATAAGCCAGATCTATTGGCACTGAGTTCCTTATTTATTTTATTTTCATACCCGCAATGTAATATTTTCCTGATTGTACAGGAAATGCTAAGGGGTGTAATGCATGCAGTAAACAAAACAAAAACAAAACAACCGCAGATGTCAAATTTTACAGACTGATCGAATAATTCTCTAAATATTGTGACAAGAAAATACATTTAGACAAAAGACAATAGGATTATGCCAGTCACAATATTTTTGCAGTGACTGTTTTAAATTTCGCATCGGGTGAAACATAGTAAATAGTTGACATGTCAGGCGTTCGAAAATAGGAAATCTTTAATGGGAAAGGCTGCATCGGAGCCATCTGTGTGATTATTTTAACCTTTTTTCGGTGGCTACAACCAAAAGAACCCAGGCTGTAATCGTGCTTTTACAAACGCACCGCTATGAATGGCAGCTACCGGGCCGCGCGCCGTCTCTGACAGACGAAGCATCTGTAACCTGATAATAACCCTCGCGCGGAAAAACGTTAAGTCAGCCTACACTGCCTTCGAGAAATTATTTCATCTTTTTATTTCTAATCAAATAAAGTACTCGACTCTCTAAAATATGTCAATTATTGTGGAGCACCCTTTTAAAGTCCTGCAAGCTTTTAAAGATTATTCAAAGCACTTGGAATGGGCCCGAATCTAATGCCTCATTTCATTGCATTAAACAGCCTAGTTAATAAAGAATCGATATATTCAAAGGGCAAGGTTATCTTTTGTCTATAAGGGGTGGTGTCATAGAGAACCTTTTATAGTTCAAATGCTGAAAAAGACCTCGTGAAATCCATACTCATCAAGTGGGTCAAGTCGAGCAATAAAAAGGCCCCTGAAAGAACGGCTGCCCGCCTTTAAAACAACTCCATGTCTTATCTACCTCACGGTGCTGCCGAATAATCAGGCAGAAAATGTCAATTTCTCATCAAGACAAGCAGCCCGATGATATTTTTTTCAGAGTACATACAATTAAAAGAATGCAGAAAGGCAACCTCAGTGATTTGTAGCTTATTATGTCACCGGCAAGCTGAGATCTCTCTCGGAGCAGATAATGAGGGTTGTTGATAACTAAAGTGTCAATATGCCAAAGAACGATTTTTGAATGTGAGTCTCGAGCTCCGTAACCGCCTCTCGCCGATCGCAGGCCTAGATAAGGCTGCATCTGCCAACCGACACCGCACGCTGCACCTCACAATTAATGCCCTGAATAAATAGCACAAAGGAGTTTGTTTCTTTATGCTCTTAGAGACAATTCCCTGTTTTACCCTTCAAGGATTTCCTTTATGTTTGAATAAGGTGGCTTTTAATGAAATTTAAACTCATCAGAGGAAATCAAAAACCTCAAATCAGATTACAGATTGATTGCCGGCTGCTTGTCATTACGCAATGTGCTGCAATGAGTTCCAAAGCTGGAAGGCGATGCTCTGCTGCATTGTCTAAGGGCATGCGCGCGCGCGCGCCTTGCTCTTTCCCGGAAGGAACAATAAGAAGTCAAACATCCTTAAACCAGGCAGGAAGGTTAAAGCATCGGGTTAAAACGGCGCTCATTTACATTGTTCCATTGGAAAAAAATACCATCTCCTGTTTGTCCTTACACCTTTTCTAAAACACAAATGAATTGAATTTGAAGCTACCGCCATTTGGTATGATTAAAGTATATAGTTTTAGGTTTAATTTTTTAAAATTGATTTTAATACTGGAGAAGAGCAATACAAAGACATCTCACCTACATCCACTGGCCGGTGTGGACCAATAGGTGGTGAAAGATAAGGGATAGAAGAAAGATAGGCAGAGAGAGGGGTGTATTAGGGATAGAAGGAAACGTAGGCAACTTATCTAGTTGTAGGAATGTCCTTCTATATGTGGGTGGATTGAGCTGCCTAATCTATAGACTGAAAGGGGAAGCAATAGCAGCTCCGGAGAGGGTCAGTCGTCGACCTGGTCTGTGGGTATGAGGTGAAGTAGGCGTAGGTAGGAAGGGCACGTTAATTCTAGGAATTCCTGCGACAGGAACCTCAGGCAGGGTCCCCCATGTCTTGTCAAATTGGAAATCCCATATTTTGTAAATCCAGTCTAAATGAGTGGGTATTTTGGCAGTGCCCCAGCGTGTCAGCAAAGCGTGTTTAGCAGCACATAGGGCCAAAGTGGTTGCTCGCCCCTGCGTGTATTTCAGGGGATGGGTCAGGGCGTTCGGGAGACCCAGCAGACTATAACTCTGGAGTCTGGGGAATTCAGTGTCATGCATTCGATCAATTGAGGCAAGGACTTCAGACCAGCAGAGCTGGAGCTTTGGCACTGCCAAAGAAGATGGCTCAATATCCCCACTTCTCCACAACCCCTCCAGCAGTGCGCGTCCCCATCCCTCTTCCACAGAGCTATTAGTTCAGGAGTATAGCACCAATAACAAACTATTTTAAATAATGTTTCCTTGCCTTAGGTGCAGTAGAATTGGCCCGCTTTTGAATTTAAAGGAAAAGGTAGCGCTCACACTCCGTCTCCCAGCGCAGCCGTACTATGGATTTGACGGGGGTGAGGATGCAGTGAGAAAGGTTTAGATGTCAGAGGGAACGTGCTTATCTGTATTCCTAGCAGGGAGCCATTTCTCAAATGGTAATAAGGGGCGGCTAGCGTGGGGGTGGATAGAGGGTTGAGTGACCCAGTGGCGGATACCCAGGTACTGCCAGTAAGCAGTGGATAGGATTTCATAATGGTGTTGGATCTGGGGAAAATCCAATGTCCCTGCGTTATCAAAAAGTCACCTATTCTTTTGCAGTTGGCCTGTTGCCATTGTATGTAGCTGGAGCTCTGACAAGCTGGAGGAAAATCTGGGTTTCCCATGATCGGTGTTTGTGGGAAATACGAGTTGATAACTTTTTTGGAAGCTGCACCCTGTCCCAGGTCCCCATTGTAGCTCTAAGAACAGGTGAGATGTACACCCCAAGTGGTCTGTGCTGTTTGGGTAGCCAATGCACCTTCCAAATATGGATGCCAGCGACCGCCTGGTCAAGGAAATACCAGTGCTTCTCTGAGAGAGGCCTGGTCCATTCTACTATGTATCAAAGCTGTGCAGGTTGACAATAATGTGTAAGATGGGGAAACCCGAGGTCACCTCCGCCGGAGATAAATATGCCTCCTTGTTGGCTATACATGCTTTGTTACCCGCCCAGATGTAATCTTCTATAAGATGTTGTAATTTGCTCAAAACTTGCAGTGGGGGTTGCAGAGGTAACATCTGCATACAAAATCGTAGGCAGTAGAGTCATCTTGATAGCTGAAAAGAACCCTAACCATGAGAGCGTGTAGCATTTCCAAGACTGTAGATCGTATTGGGCTCTCGAGAGCAGGGTGCCATAATTGCTCTCTGTAGTCTGTGCTGGTGTGGAGTGGATTTGGAGGCCTAGGTACACTACCCCCTGCTTGGCTCATGAGAAGGGGAAGAGGCATTTAAGGGTAAGTTGGTCAGCTGCCAGGACTGTTAAATTGAGGATCTGCAATTTACTGGAGATTAACTTTCAACCTGGAAGCTTTCCCAAAAGCCTCCAGTTCCTTCATGAGAGGGGGCAAGGGCTTGAATGGATATGAAAGAGCTATCATAACGTTGTCTGCATAAAGAGAGAGCTTATGGTCCCTCCCTCCCATAATGATGCCTGTTATTGTAGGGTTTCTATTAATACACTCTGCAAGGGGCTCCATATACAGGGAGAAAAGTAGCAGATACAGTGGGCAACCTTGTCAAAGGGTGAAGATGTCAATCCATTAACCTGCACAGGTGCCCGGGGACCTGTATAGCTACACCAAACCCAGTGCCTTAACCGCTCGTCAAGGCCCACGTTTTGGAACACTGAGAGTAGGTAAAGCCAGTGTACCTGGTCAAACGCTTTCTTGCCCTCCACCGACAATAAAAGCACGGGGACCCAGGAGCACTTGGTTTTATCCAAAAGGTGGCACAGGCATTTGGTGTTGTCGCTACAAACCCTCTCGGGGATAAACCTCGCCTGATCAGGGTCCACGAGGCCCCACATACATGGAGCCAGTTGGTTCGCCAATATAGTAGCAAAAATATTGGCGTCAACATTTAGTAAAGAGATTGGCTGATATGATGAGCAATGTACGGGGTTCTTGCCAGGCTTGGGCAGCACCGTAATGGTTGCTAAATTCATAGTGTCAGTTAGGGAGCCCGTGCTGCTGAATGAGTTGTATAGACGGGTAAGTATGGGGACCACGGAGGTCGCAAACAGCTTATAAAAATCAGAAGTATAGCTGTCTTGCTCCGGTGCCTTGCCTGACTGCAGGTGAGAAATCACTGCCAAAGCCTCATCCATCTGGATGTGACAATCCAAATGTGAGGCAACCTGAGGCGTTAAGTGTGCCATGGTGGTCTGTGTTAAATATGAGGTGGCTTTTTCTTCCGCCAGGGCCTCAGCGGAGTAAAGAGTGGCATAAAAGCGCTCAAAAGATTGAGCAACTTACTCACTTTGGAATAACCGGGAGCCCTGTGGCACCTCGATTTCAGTCGCCCATTGTCTAACATCCTGAGCCCATAGACGGGGTGCAAGACGGTGCCCTGCTTTATTGCCCCCGCATAGTAATTCTGCTTGGTACCCAGAAGGGCATATTCTGCTCAATCCATGTCTAGGGCTTTGAGCTGTTTGCATGCTGCAGTGAGTTGGCAACGTGTTTTATGCGATCTTGATTGTCTGTGCGCCTCTTCCAGTTCCTTCACCTGCTCCTCAAGTGTGGTCTTCTTATCCCCCCTCTCCCGGTTTAAACATGCAACCAAAGCGATCAGCTGACCACAAATCACTGTCTTCGAAGTATCCCATAAGAGTGCTATAGGTGTGTCAGGGGTATCATTGGTGTCCAAAAATTCACTAATTGCTCCCTTTATCTCAGTGATGTGCGCCTCGTATGTTAAGAGCCTATGGTTAAGGCACCATGTACGGCGTTGAGGAGGGAGGCCTGGCAAGTGTATATTTATATTGAGTGGGGCGTGGTCAGAGAGTGCAATGGCACCAATATCTACTGCGGTGGTGCATGCCAATAATCACAGGGTTGCAAGGAAGAGGTCTATTCTAGCTTAAGTCTGGTGGGAAGCTGAAAAGAATGTATAGTCTCTCTCTGTGTGATGGCATTTGCACCATACATCTGTAAGCTCATACATGACCAATTGATCATGACCCTGTGGAGAAAATGTACCAGTTTGTCCCACCCATTATATAGACCTGTCAAGGCTAGTGTCGGGGACTCAGTTAAAATTCCCTCCAATCAGGACATTAGTATCCACAGAGGCCATCATCTGTCTGAGAGCATCAAGGATAATGGTCTCTTGATGATCATTTGGAGCATATAAGGTGGCAAGTGTAAATGTGTAAGTCTATATGGTGATGCAAAGAGAAACGAGCCTACCAGAGACCTCAGCCTGCGTCTGGACTACCCTGCAGAGAAAGTGGGAGGCCAAGAGATTTGCTACCCCAGCCCTTTTACCTGTGCTGGATGAAAAATACTGATGACTGAACCATTCGGATCGAAAACATTTTTAATCCGCCTTAAGATGTGTCTACTGGATCAGGCAAATGTCGCACTTGGATTCCCACAACATAGACAGGAACGCTAGGAATTTTGAAGGTGAGTTGAGGCCCCGGATGTTATGATTAATTATTCTAACCATCAGTCACACTGTGGGGGGTGCAGGCAATGACTCAAGCAAGGTGTGGGTGAAGTAGTTCTGAGAGGCGGTCTGCATAGTGCTAATGTATGAAGGCACTGTGTATAGAGTGTTAGGTAGAGAAAGGAAAGAACATGGAAGAAATAGCATGTGGAACAAAAGTGAAAAGTAAAACTAAAACTAAAGAGATTGCAAGAAACAAATCGATTGGGGTCCATGGTGCAGCATCCATGATCAGTCTTGCATCAATCCAAGGAGCAGGGAGCCCCACTGCCTGTGCAGAACATTCCAATATGGTGCCGTGTGTGTGTGTATTAGGGTGTGTACATGGACTCGTCTCTCCTGTCAGACCTCTCTCTTAGATGACGGGTGTGCGTAATAGGGTGTTTGGAGAAAGACTGATCTCTCTGCTGACACATCACTCTCTGATGATGGGTGTGCATAGTAGTGAGTTGAGAGGGACAACCCTTTCCTCTCAACTGAAATGGCGAGTCTGTGTAGTAGAGTGTGTACATGGAGTGGCCTCTCCTTCCAGACCTCTCTCTCCAATAACAGATGTGCATAGTAGGGTGTGTTGAGAGAGACTGGCCTCTCCACTGAGACCTCTGTCTCAGAGGACGAGTGTGCATAGTAGGTTGTGCTAAGAGAGACTTCTCTCTCTGCTGAGACATCTCTCTGAGATGACGGTGTGCACATCAGAATGTGTACAAGGTCCTGCCTCTCCTGTCAGACCTTTCTGTCAGATAGCGCGTGTGTGTATTAGAGTGTGTATATGGACTGGCCTCTCCTGTCAGTCCTCTCTCTCTGATGATGTGTGTGCATAGTAGAGCATGAACATGAACTACCCCCTCCTTTCAGGCCTTTCTTGCAGATGACGCGTGTGCGTAGTAGGGTGTGGGCAGGGGCTACCCTATCCTTTCAGACCTATCCTCATATAATGGATGTGAGTGGTAAGGTGTGTGGAGAGAGACTGGCCTCTCAGCTAAGACCTCTCCCTCAGGTGACAAGTGTGCATAGTAGGGTGTGTAGATGGACTGGCCTTACCTTTCAGACCTTGCCTCAGATGATGGGTGTGCATGTAGTGTGTGGAGAATAACAGGCCTGCCCTTTCACACCTCTTTCTCAGATGACAGATGTGCATAGTAGTCTGTTGGGAGGGACTGGCCTCTCCTTTCAGACCTCTCTCTCAGATAACAGCTGTGCATTGTAGTGTATGTGGAGGGGCTGCCCTCTCCTGTTGGATGTCTCTCTCAAATGACAGGTGTGCAAAGGTAGGGTCTATGGATGAACTGGCCTCTCCTGTCAGACTTCTCTCTCACATAACGGGTGTGCATAGTAGTGTGTGGTGAGGGACTGCCCTCTCCTGTCAGACCTATCTCTCAGATGACTGATGTACATAGTAGGGTGTAATGAGAGAGAATGGCCTCTCAACTGAGACCCCTGTCTCACATGATGGGTGTGCATAGTAGGGTGTCCTAAGAGAGACTGCTCTCTCTGCTGAGACAGCTCTCTGAGATGATGGCTGTGCATATTAGAAAGTGTACATGGACTGGTCTCTCCTGTCAGACCTCTCTCTCAGATGATGGGTGTGCGTAGTAAAGTGTGCACATAGACTACTCTCTCCTCCCAGACCTTTCTCTCAAATGACGGGTTTGCTTAGAAGGGTGTATGGAAAGAGACTTGCCTCTCCACTAAGACCTCTCTATCAGATGACAGGTGTATATATTAGGATGTGTATGTGGACCGGCCTCTTCTGACAGACCTCTGTCTCAGATGATGCTTGTGCATAATAGGGTGTATACATAGACTAGCCTCTCCTGTTAGACCTCTCTCTCAGATGACGGATGTTCGTATTAGGGTGTGTACATGGACTGGCCTCTTTTGTCAGACCTCTGTCTCAGATGATGGATGTGCATAGTAGGCTGTGTGGAGAGAGACTGGCTTCTCCCCTAAGACCTCTCTCTTGCACTACATTTGTGCGTAGTATGCTCTGTCCACAGACTGTCATCCCTGCTAACACCCCTCTCTCTGATAATGGATGTGATTGTTGGGTGTGGGAAAAGACTATACTCTACTCACAACTCATCCAAAGCTGATGGGTGTAAATAGTATACACTGATAAACACCATCTCTAGTATCACTCCTTCCCACAGTAGCAAGTGTGCATACTACAGTGTATTCAAAGATCACCTACTCCTTTCTACTTTTCATGATCCTGCAAGAGTATCGCGAGATCATAACTTTTTTGTAAAATAAGAATTAAGCATCTACTCATCACAGTACTTATCTTTTACACACTTCCTCTCAACACACATATATTACCTACTGGCGTCCGCCAGTAGGTAGTTATATTTCGGTCTGCTTTTTCCATAGATGGAGTGTTGTCAGTAGCGGCCCGTGGTGGGAGTGCTGCCGGGCGGTGATGTGGGGCGGGGGAGGGGCTGTGTAGGGGTTGTAAACTATGGAATATGGCAGAATAGAGGCAAGTAAACATATAAATAAATAAAACAAATTCCGTTGCGCGCTGCATCGCATTTGGCGATGCAGCGCCCGCAACGAAATTCGTTTTATTTATTTTTATGTTTACTTACCTCTATTTGGCCGTATTCCATAGTTTACTACCCCCCACCCTGCCCCTCCCCCGCCCCACGTCACCGCCCGGCAGCACTCCCACCACGGGCCGCTACTGTGTGTTGTTTTGTTTGCTAATAACTTTGGTCCCGTTTGATGAATCTTCAAGAAACTTTCCCAAAGAAAAGTTCATCCACCTCAGTTCCTCCCTGGAAACATTTGAGTTGATCTGTCAAGCAGGGGCCAAGAAAAAAGGGGAGTCCCAAAACATAAAATCACCATGCATTTTCAATAGACGTCATTAGGCAGGGCTACAGCAAAAACCGCTGAACGGAATTACACCAAATTTGGCAGGAAACTAGATCTTGATTCACAGATTGTGCTTTTTGTGATTTGGTGTAAATCCATTCAGTAGTGTTTGAGAAATTAACGATAAAAAATAATTGTATATTTTGGCAGTTGGGCTCACAAGAGTCCCTCGAGTCTCCTGTGAGAGAGCAAAATTAAAATCAGAGCCCTGTGATTGGCCAAGAGTCCCATTTTTCCAGTGAGACTTTACGCTCTCGCTGGGAGTGAAAGGCTCCTGCGAGTCGCACAAGTGCTCTAATTGGCTGGCTGTTGGAATGTTAGAAATTAAATGGCGACCATTACAGTTTACGGTGAAAAATTCGAGGTGCTGTGGAAATGAAGTATACAAGCTCTATAAGGGGGCGGTAGAAAGGCATGTTTTCCCCCAGATTTAGAGAGGATGTGTCTAAGGCATAACTACTGTGAAGATTATAAATGTATATTGTTTTTAACTAATTTTTACAATCTGGTGGGAGTGTTGGGGGATTGTGAATAGTAAAAACGAGTTGAGGAGTTCACAATACATTTAATTAGTAGGAATGGATATTGTGGTGCTTGTTTTTGAGAGAAACTGTGTAAGAGATAAGTACTATGATGAGTAGATGGTTAATTCTTATTTTAAAGAAAAAATGTTACGATCTCACTAGCATCTCACAAGACTTGCATGGAAAATTACTGGGCCTGCCACGCGGTGTGTTATGATCCCATGAGAGTCTTGCGAGATAGTATGGAGAGTAGTAAAAAAAATGGCAACGGCTCACCCACAGTTACCATTGTTATTACATGGTTGAAGAAATGCTGTGCTATGATTGAGTGCAGAACTAGATATAGATCAGTATTTCCTTGGTGCTTTGTAGGAGAAAGAAGTCTATTTGAGTTGTGCTCAGCAGAAGTGAATTTCTGTGGAGGTGAAAGAGACTGGTGTCTTAATCTGTATTTAAAAAAAGAACTTCAAGTTCAGATATTTAATAATATATTTTATAAACTTTCTTGTGGAGTGTAAGTAAGTGTACTAATGTTTGTAAACGTATTCTACACCATGTTTGCAGAGTGGAAATCTGTTTGGGGAGGTGCAAATGGGATAATATATCTTTTGAGAGGTACACATTATAAAGAAGATAGATGTAAGCAAGTTCTGCAGATTGTGTTAAAAAAATGAAGTGTTTCAAACTGCTTAGACTTGTAAGTAAAGGAAGTACTGTTTCTTAAATTATAAAAAAAAACTCTACGGTTCTCATGAACCTCATTGTAGATATATTTGAGCCATATGAGATGTTTGAGTGGTGATATTGCTATTTCTAGAGTGAAACACAAGGTGAGTGTTAGCAAAAGGGTGTCAAGATGAATGTGTTACTTTATAAACTGCTATGGAAGGAGAGTACATGCCATGTTATAATTTAATTGCGAAAATATGACAATAGACTGGTTGATGGTGTGGACTTTTAGAAGAGAAAAATAGCAAGTTAATGGTACACTAGATATAAATATGTGATTGTTGGTGAAAAATGCTCTAAAGCTTAGACAATATAGTGATGTATTACTGTGAACAAGTATTGTTCAGTATGAAATTTGTAACTTGTTTGTTATTTTATCTTTTTTTAAGAGGAAACTGAAAACTTGACTCTGAGCAAATAGTGATCTGCTTACATAAGCAGCAAAAAAGAGCCTTATTAAGACAAGCAGTAATACTGTTTTGTCAGGTAGTCATTATTATAGCTATGATATTTTTATAGGGCAACAGAAACACCCTCTATGCTGTGTTCAACAAAAACACACCAGAAGGCTGCAGACCATTCAGAACTCGGTGGCCAGAATCACTCTCAATTTCCCATGCCACACTTACATCACACCACAACTGAAGGAGCTCCAATGGTTCCCCATATACAAACAAACACATTTTAAGCTCCTCACCCACACTTTCAAGGTACTACATAGCATTATCCCAGCATACCTCAACAATCATATCTGCTTTCACAACTTCCAGACACTTCTGCCCAGACTCCTATTTGCACACATCCCATGCATATGGAAAACCAGATTTGGTTGTCGAGCCTTCTCCTACATCACTCCCAAGAGTGGAATGACCTGCTGATACACATAAGAATCACTCCCTCGTTTCTCGAATTCTGCAAGAAGCTGAAGACCTGGCTTTTTTTGGGTAGTCCCACTAGGTCCTAAGTTTGGCTAGACTCACACCTGCTCATAGCCAGGTTACCCACCCAGATGATAGTGCACTTTACAAATCTGCATAACAAAACAAATCATTTAATATGTGATGTTGATAGAAATCCTTTGTCCGTCTTCCTACCAGCACTTATTACAGGTGCCATAAACTCCAGCTCATCCTGAGTTGGTGGTTATGGTCACCTAAAAATGTCTGTGGCTTCACTTTCGATCCCTCCAAGCCAGGCATAAAGGCTACACACAGAATGTCAGAGACTTGATGTCATGTTGTGTATGGCTGATGATAGAGTTGCTGCCTCCTTCCCATCTCACTACCTCTCTGTCTGATTCACATTAATTAAACTGTGGTGGGGTCGGTCATGCACACAGCATACGCAGGTGAGGTGCCTGTATCCCTCTACCAACTCTAGACACAGTGCTGCCCTGGCCCCTGCCTATGACATTCCAGTACTGTAATGTTCACTGCCAGCCTGTTAGTGGTGCTTGCTCTTCCTGCCTGAGCTAAGACTGGTGGCCCCTATGTCCTAATTGATGTACTTCAATCTGTTGTTTTGTCGCTACTGCCCTGCTACTCCCAGCACAGTTGATATGGGGGTTGGTTCACATTTGGTGACACATTACAAACAATACTGTGAACCTCTCATGGCTGACGTACTGCTAAGCCAGCCCCAGCCAGTAAAGCACAATCAGTCTGCACCTGAGGCAAAGGCAAGGCCTGGCAATAATGGCAGCTGAGCAGCACTGCCCATAACAGCAGACACTTTGACAGGCACAACTGCAAAGATTGTTGGCGTTGTGGACTGTGGCAGTTCATTGCAAGTGTATATCTATTTAAATCCAGTAACCAGCCTTCTCCAGACTGCAGCTTCAACCTTTCTCCAGCACTGGTGGCAGTGAGGTGAAAAGAGAGTGTTATGTTCCATATAGGTACCCTAATATAGGCTCAGGTACCCACCTAACCCTTCACCTATATTCTTCCCTACCATTGCACTACATAACGGTTCTTAGTACTGACCTTTTACCTAGTTACGGTAATGTCCAAAGATGACATGGGGTTTTCTCCGAAAAGCTTAAGCCTCATTCATTATGCATGAGTATTCTTGGAATCACAGCAGGACAGCAGGCCTACCATCTCCTGCATAATAACTATGTATAAGGGTCATTCCTTCCGTCATCCTAGTCCGACATGACACAGCAAAGCATATCCCCAGGGGATACCACTTTGGGTATATACACACCATATCTTGCTGGGGTAGTAAGAGGAGAAAAGGACTTCCATGCAGACACACTGACACGAGATGCTGAGGCTCCTGCACGCAGACACTCCAGCTCGAAGTGGTCTGAGATCCCTTGCGGGGTGTCCATCTCAAGACCAAGAATGGGTCCCACAGTCTCTCACTTCAGGTAATTAGGTTGACTTTATCCTAGAGGGATTCTTGGCTTTTACACCCATACACATGCTAGGTACACTTAGGTACATCTAGTTAGGGTTGCATCGTAGGAGTACGCACTTTACTGTCATGTTTTTTATATACTTGCCTGTATTCATTGTTTTAGCACGATGGTAGAAATCTACCATCCTTTTACTCTGTTAGTGCTTATAATCATTTATATCTGTTATTGTCTAGTGGTTGTTTCCGCACACCTATTTTACACTGGGATGACACTGGTTCAATAAATGCTTATTGAAAAACGTCCCCACCGTTTATTCTGTGTATCTCTCTGAGACGAAGTGAGCACAAGTGACTGAGCGAAAAGTAGTATACTGTTTCCACGATCCTGAGGGATCAGGGTTGTTATGTTCGATAGTTGCCAAGAACTATTCTCTCCTTGGTAAGAGGAGTTTCTAGTGGCACTGTGAGCTAGCTGGTATATAGGCTGACATATTCGGTAGGGGTGTCCAGAATCAGTCTGACTCCTATCCTACAGTATATGTTGTCTAAACGCGCAGATCCTATATAGGTTTATAGGAACTACACGACATGGCGCCGCCAGCATTGGTTTGGTAGTTATTTAACAGTAAAATCTGAGTAGTTCAGTCGTGCTATTCTCAGAGATCCCTACTCACATTTCTTCAGAGATGTCTGGAGTGGGAAGTGAACTATCTGCCACAGCTGAGTAGGCAAAAATCCTATTTATTGGCTGTAGGTTTATCAAGCTTGAAGGACAAACAGTTCCTATTGTGCATAAAACCTTTATCTCAGTTTTCTTGAACATTTTTCCTACTTCACAACAATGGTCGACGAAAACGCCGCTGGGCGAGCACAGCCTGTGGTAGTCAGAGAAGAAGAAGGTGAAATTAAGATTTCAGAAAATGTCAGAAATGCCCTTACTCAAAAGCTAACAGACTACGGAGTCACAGCTAGGGGTGGGACAGTAACTTTCATGATTGAGGCTCATGAGTCTTATAGAACAGAGGTATTCTATTCATGGGTCAAATTCCCACAAGCAGATGCACAATCAAATACATTTCAATCGTACACTGAAGATGAAACACCAAATGAATACTGTTTGTATGAGGACATTGAAATCCCGCTCACCTACCAGGAGCATATAAACTGGTTTAAAGGCACCCTTCCCCATACAAGAGACAAAGTAAGACTAGGTCCGCTCGGAAGAGACAGGGCCACTTGGCCTGTCCTTTCGGCTTACACACCGCATCCAGACATTGATACAATGCCAGTAGCAGACTTATGTATACTTCCCAAAGAAATAATAAAACTTTAAAGAACCTTGACACAGTTCATGATGAGAACCCTCACACTTCAGCCAACAAGAGCTACACAAACACATCAAGTTTAGAGTTCTACAACTAAAATTACACCACAAACGCTATTCGCAGTTATGGGTAGAATGCCCACTAAACGTGAGCAAATGCTATTCTGGATATCTCAAAAGATAACACAGCTAGAGGCAGTATTTACACACACAAGCCCTCAAGAAAAACACAGAATGCTAACAATCTGCTTGCAAATGGGGATAGCTCCCTAGATAGAGGATTGTACCACTTGGTGTACAGTTTTCGCTGCCATATATACCAGAACTCATGGTATCCCGTCATTAGCAGTAATACCAGACGTATTAAGACAAATACAAACTGAGTCTGGAACAGAACCTGCTCTGAACTTAGGGATGAAATTATTAGGTAATTTAAGCCTAGGTATCAGCTATAATATTAGCAAATATAAAAGGGGAGGCAGCAGCAGTGGCAATACGCCAACGCCTGAGGGTTTTCACTCCTTTACAACAGGAATGTGAATTACCTAAAATGATCACAGACACCTATGCTGAATTAGGTAGACAAAGTTTGGGAGCTAGAGCAACAAAACCTCAACTCATGGGTGGTCCCGAGAAGGATAACACCAAGCAAGCACCTGATTCTTCTAAGAAGAAATGGGATAATAACAATAAAAACCAAAAGATTAGAGAAAATACGTCACTATCTAGGAGTGGGTCTCCTCAGCAGGGAAACTCCGAAAGGAGATACAATCTCAGGAATAGAGATAACATTAAAAAACCTGACAGGTATCTGGATACTGATACACGTTCCTACACCAAGAAACTCGAGAGAGAAGGATGGTCAGAACACAGACAGGAAGAGCGTACAAAGTCCAGAGACACGCCACGCGCTTCAAGCTACACTTCTAAAAAAGAAGACAAGCCATAATCTAAACCTCAATTTAAAAAGAAGAAGGTAGCAGGTCTCAAAGTTAGACATGCTCAGAATTCTGAGGACTCAACTACTGAACGGGGAATGGACTCCAACGGTGCTAGACAGCGCAGCAGAAGTAACAACATCTCGCCAGAACCTGATGGAATTTCTGGTGACAGCGGGGTTGAATGAGCACATCACAGTGGAAACACCTGATATGAGGGTAAGTGTCCCACATAGGTTACATAAAGTAACACTCCAAATGGAGGGGGAAAAACCCCAAAAAGTTAAAGGTCTCTTTTGGGAGAACTTGACTTATGGCTATGACATACCTTTAGCTGAACAATATTGGCCGCCTGATATTGTTATGGATTGCCCAAAGCGAGAAATGGTAAATTTACCATCCTTTTCCGACCACGTTCCACTTTACTTAAAACACACATACGCGGGGGAATGGGCGGTAGTCCTTGCTCCGGCCCTATATCGCAACCATGTTGGGTGGGATGCTGAGTCACCACACCATGTAATCCAAGTAAAAACTACTCCAACTCCACAGAGACAGTACCCAATAAAACAAGATGCGAAAAAACAGGTCAGGGAGATCTTAGATCAACTTGAATACCAAGGTGTAATTGAAACATGCATCTCTCCAATGAATAATCCTTTGTTCCCGTAATGAAACCCGACAATTCATATTGTCTAGTTTTAGACTGTCGACATCTGAATACATGCACTAAAACATTCGCAGTACAGAATGCACATAGTGCCGCATTAATGAATAACATTGTGTGGAAAAAATACAAAACAACACTGGATATCTCAAATGGATTCTTCTGCCAAAATATGGTGCCTGAAAGTAGGTATTTAACAGCATTCTCATCGCTAGGTTCCTAGCATCAATTTTGTCGACTCCTCCAAGGGTATAAGAATAGCACCTGGTTGTTCAACGCTGGGGTAACAGAATTACTTCAGAATTTGGATGAAGAGGCATTGTCCTATGTAGATGAAATTTATCTGATGGATGATAATTTACAGGATCACATAACCAGGGTGAGCACCATAATTTTGGGATTCGCCTCTGAGGGCTACAAATTCAACTTTAAAAAATCAAAAATAGCCCACCTCAATGTCCTATTTTTAGGATATGAGTTATCAAGTGAAGGAAAAAGCCTGGCAGCTAACTTTTTAGAAAAGTGTGCACTGCTCCAACCTCCAAAATCACCCAAAAACTTACAATCCATATTGGGATTTTTAAATTTTGGCAGAACATACATTTTGGATTACGCAGAAAGAGTAAAACCTTTCTACGACTTAATAAGACCTGATTTCTCAGTTAGGCATTGGACACAGGAACACACAGATATACTTCGTTCGCTACAAGCTGACACAATAGCTTAAAAACACTTGCAGACCCACGTAAACGTACGCAATATAGTGATCCGCATTGTAGTGGGTCAATCTGGGTATACTTACCTAACCTTCAATGAAGGCGAAACAGTACCCATTGCATACAAATCACATTTGTACACAAACGCTGAAATACGCTTTGCTTTTACAGAAAAGATACTGACAGCAGTACAGACCGCTGTAGTAAGAGAAAGAGCACTAGCTCAGGGGAAACGAATAATTGTCGTAACTCCAGTACCAGCCTTAGAGGCTGTTACAAAGGCTAGCGTTCCGAACGCTAAAGCCTTACATCCCAGATTGATACAATGGGCTAATTATCTCACTGCAACGCATGTAGAGTAGAGATATGACCAAGGTTAAAAACACAAGCATTTCTGCAATATGAACAAGAATATCCTCTCCCAAATGAAATAATGCCTCTGGATCAGTATGAATATATTATTTACACTGACGGATCTGCTCAGCCGGCCATAGGAAGTAAACAACAATACAGCGCTGCTTGTGCAATTGTAAAAGGTCATATGCGGGATGGCAAGTTCCATTCCAGCGATACAAAGACCCAGTCTCTCGGAGACTGCACGGCTCAGCTGGCAGAATTAAAAGCCCTGTTACTGGCACTAATAAATACGAATCGGGAATTCCCCACACTGATTGTGTGCAATTCGTTTTATTGTGTCCAGTCATACAACAAATATCTTCACTACTGGGGTCAGAACGGGTTTAGAGACTCTGAAGGTTGCACAATCAAGCATAAATTGCTATGGGAACAGGTAGCTGAGTTGAAAAATGAACTACCAAGAGCTCACGTGATACATACGCTGAGTCATCAATGTGATGGAGTTCACGTTGAAGGGAATTCATTGGATGACAAAGCCGTGGAGGGGGCAGTACGTGCTGCTTCCGTAGCTGCAATCACTCATTCAAAAACGAGAATAGACGGACAGATAATGGTTGCTGTCATTTCTTCACGCAAAAACAGCACAGCCTTGTACAATAATAATCTGTGCGGGGCAATCCCTTAAATACTGCAATATCCTCTCTCATCTTCCCCTTACCCGAAGACCATTCACAATCCATGATAGAATTTTTATCTCTTTTTCTCGCTTCTCATCCATCCCCCTTAAAGTCTAAAGTTAAGTACAAGTACAACGCTAATGAGGCTTCTGAGGTATTTTTTTTCATTTTCTCCCACTTGCTCTCCACCCTGTGCTCCCTGAACCCACCCCCTCATGGAAAACCCAACCCTGACTCTTCATGGCTAGAGCCCTTTGGGTGCCCCCCGAAGTGTGCTTCGAAAACCAGTAGTGATACATATGTATGAAAGGAAAAGGAGATTTATCTCTATACACAAGTAGCTGTAATTCTATAAGAAAAGGAGAAAGAACCAAAAAATGAAGAAAACATCGCCGTCATACCGGAGTCTACTAACTCCTAAATCATATTGTTAGCCACCTGGCTGCAGGTTTTCAATAAACTTATCTACTTCATCGACAAAGCGGAAAGTGTGCATTTTATTATTAAGCATCACCTTCAGAAAAGCTGGGAACTTTAGCTGAACCGAAGCACCTAACTTCCTTAGTGGTTCTATCCTTTTCCCTAGTTCCCATTGCCAGTTGGAAGTAACACTCGACAGGTCTGATCTAACTTCAAATCTAACCTCATCGACCTCCAACACCTTTTTGCTCAAGGCCTTGGACAGGATCTTTTCTTTTAAAGTCTAGGTGAGGAAGTTCATCAAGATTCTCCTAGGCTTGGTCCTATTCGTATTAAGTCTGTAGGGGTCTCTGTGGATCCTCTGAATATCTTTGGCAATCTCCTCCTCTGTTTCCTCCAACTGTAGCTCCCTCCTAATCAAATGAACTATGTAAGTTTTAATGTCCTCTCCCTCCTTGCCTTCCGGGATTCTTAAAATCTTCAAATTGTTCCTCCTCTGAAAGTTTTCCAACCTTTCTACCCTCTCTTGCTGTTACCTCTCTTTTGTTTTTAGCCCCTCTATTTCAACAGCATTAGCCTTCACTGCGTCTTTGAGGTCCCTTACTTCTCCTTCTAAAATAACTGTTCTATTGCTCAAATCATCGGTCTTCTTTTCCAACGTTTCACAAGCCAGCCTGATGTCCTTCTGATTTGACTCTGAAACCTCAAATCTAGTTTTTATTTCAGTAGTGAGGATTGTAAGAAGAGAACCAATGATGGGGTCCTCCCTATCCAAGTTTTTAGAACTGTCCCCAGCAACCTCGCCTACTTCCTTCTCTCTCTGACCTCCCCCAGCACTAATGTGTTTTTTCTCCATGCTGCAGTTGGATTAATTTAATACCTCTGGGATAGACAATAGGTCCCCCCGGCGGCAACTTGGGTATCTGTGGTTTCTGAGACTAGAACCTGATAGCGATTTGGACCCCCATTGTTAGACCAATCTCCTGTACTTAACAACTCCATAGTTTTTCCTGGTGTCCCTTGCCCCTTACTTAGCTCTTTCTGATGCCCTTTTATCTCCGCCCTTTCGCTATCACTTAAAATAAGCGTTTTTGGCAGAACTTTAAAGTAGGTCCTAAGTGAGGGGGTAACCTCTAACTTATGTTCGGAATAAGTTTTTTTTTCAATATTTTCTTGTGACTTGAAACGTCCCTAACTGATATCTCTCTTGGAGGTCTTGCCTTGTTGACTTCTTTTGCCTTTCTCTCCTCCTCCTCCTCCTCCACTTTAAATATTGCCCTGGCTGAGTCAGAATCTGCCAAACCACTACCTCTCCCTGTACTCCTGAGGGTGTATCTAGAGACCCCTTTATACCCTACCACACCAGCGCTCCCCCTCTCAGCTCTTCTCCTGCCCTTACACGCCTTAGTTTTAGTGTGCTCTGTATCTGCGTCTCCTTACTGAAGCTGCTCCTGTAATGACAGCCGCGTCGAGACTCTTGCACCTTCCCTGGTGCCAAATTCAATCTTCACCTGTTCGCTGAAAGCTCCTTTGATACCGTTGTCCCTGCCGCCTCCTCCCTTGCCCCGGAAGGGAATTCTGGTGGCAGCGCGTCATCCCCTACACAGCTCCAGCGCCGCCCTCACCCACGGCGGCTCCACCGCCGTGCTTGCCGATCCTATTCGCTACACTCAAAAAAGATGCCGATAACCGGCGGCCATCTGCGGTACGTGGTTTCCTTGTGGATTTCTTCCTGGATATCCTCCTTACTTGACTCCAAGTGCTCTGGTGGGTCACATCCACAGTTTTTTAGCGATAATTTCCTTTCATAGTATTTTAGACGCATGTGGCTCCGATGCGCTCTCCGCGCTCACCCGCGACCCGCCATTAGCCGGCCGCCATGTTTTCCCCCCTCGTCTGTCTGCCCCCTCAGATTATTACTGTACAAGAGACACATTTAACTGAGAAGGAGGGTCGGGAGTTCTTTAAGGCCAAAAGATGGATTTCCCAAGTAGTGTGTACAAGGCAGTCAGCGGCTACAAAAGGAGTGGCAGTCCTGGTGAAACAGGGGACAAATATTTCGGTAGAAGGCAGTGTTTCAGACATAGCGGGTAGATGGCTTGTGGTAAAATTAAAGATTTTTGGCCATAACTTTACGCTGGTGGGCTATTATGGCCCGAATCAAGACGATACTGGCCCCTTAGAGGAATTATTTACCGAGCTATTACGTTTTCCTGACCCCATTATTATGGCAGGAGATTTTAACGCTGTCTTGGACCATATGATGGATCGATCCCTGAATAGTAGAGCACTGGTAAATCCCAAAATGTCTGGGTTGATTAGACAACTGATGGAGCAATTGGGTCTTTGTGACATCTGGCGAAAGAGGGCAGGGCCTCAGAAAGGTTTTACATTTTATAATAAGAAATATAGACACCAGTCAAGGATTGACTACTTCTTAATTGATAACAGGCTGAAGGATCAAGTATTAGGCATTAACCATATAGGGGTACACCTGTCAGATCATTCAGCGGTAATGCTCCACGTAAGGCTGGGTGAGGGTGCTGCTCAAACACGATGGACACTGGATCGCACGATTCTGTTAGAGGAAGAAATCATACAGATTCTAAAAAGTAGAGACAAAAGAGTTTTGTGATAACAATCTGGGTTCTGCTTCAATTGGTACAGTCTGGGACTCATATAAGGCCTATTTGAGGGGCAGATTGGGTGCTCTAGCGGCAGCAAAAAGGCGAGCATATCATAAAAATGTATTAATGTTAGAAGAGCAAGGCCGAAAAATTGAAAATGAATTGATTAATCCAAAAAAATAGGATGATCTTGACACTTTGCTTTGCGAGATAACGAAAATTAAATCAAAGCTGACAGAAATCCTCCAGGACAGGGTTAGAAAAAGATGGGAGACTAGTCGGCTGGCTCACTTTGAATATGGTGAAGGTTGCAGTAAGCTTTAGGCATGGAAAGCCAAGAACGATCTAGTGAGGAGAACGATAAAAGAGATTAGGTGCGAGCAAACAGGATTGTTACTCGGGGACAATAAGGGTATCAAGCTAGCCTTTTTCAGGCATTTTGGGAGAGTGTATCAGGAAGATCTGGAAGTCACAGAGGAGGAGGTGATGACCTGGTTGAGCCAGGACTGTGCCGATCCCTTAACGGCAGATAAAAGCGAACAGCTGAATGAGATGATAAGTATGCGGGTAGTGGAACAGGCTATTGGGGAAGGCAAGAAAGGGAGGGCACCGGGACCAGACGGCCTGCCTCATGAAGTCTACAGGGTCTTGGCCAGTACACTAAATCCTATTTTGGTTGAAATTTTTAATGCACTATTTTTGACAGGAGCCGAAATGGCTGAATCTTGGAAACAAGCTATTATTACAATAATACCAAAACCGGGTAAATGCCCCAAAAACTGTGACTCTTACAGGCCAATATCGCTTCTAACCTGCGATTATAAGATCTTTGTGAAAATTTTGGCCGGAAGACTTAATGGGGTTATGCCGCCGCAGCTTGTACATGAAGACCAAAAGGGGTTCATTCGAGGCAGAGCTTTGAAAGAGTTGACCTATACCCTTATAGGGTCTATAGATCTAGCCATCGCTTATGAACTCCCATTAGCAGTAATGGCATTAGATGCCGCTAAAGCATTTGACCGCGTCAACTGGGTATATCTACAAGCTGTAGCAAAGTCTCTTAACCTGGGTTCTAATTTTTGTAAGGCTTTGGCGGGAATTTATGCCGCACTTGAAGCTAGGGTGTTGGTTAATGGCGTTTTGACAAAGGCAGTTCGGATTACTAGGGGCACGAGGCAAGGTTGCCCCTTGTCTCCATTATTGTTCCTTTTATATATCGAACCGCTAGCTAGAAGAATCAGGACCAACACAGATATTTTACCCTTCCAATATAATGGCTGGAGAAAAAAACTAGGTTTGTATGCAGATGACCTCTTAATTTATACCACCAATTTACAAAGAACGTTGAGCTGTATCTTGACACTAACGGCAGACTTTGGGAAGATCTCAGGTTATGACATTAACAAAGAGAAAACGAAGGTTATGGCCTGGAATACAGAGATGGGCGAAGGAACGAGTAAAAGGGAAATGAGATATCTAGGGGTCAAGATCACGCATGATATCACAAAACTAACCAAAGAAAACTTTGAAAAAGTAAGGAAAGAAGTGGGAGTTCTGTTGAAGAACTGGTCATACCTTCCGCTGACCTTATTCGGCCGAGTTAATTTAGTGAAGGTGATAGTTCTCCCCAAGTTTACCTTTCTTTTTGATTCAATTCCATTACCCTTTAAGAAGGAGTGGTTTGCGAAGATGCAAAGTCAGATTAGCACCTTTATCTGGTCATCTAAAGGGCCACGGATAGCTTGGAAGAAGCTGAGAAGGAGGTTGGAGAAAGGGGGTTTAGCATTACCAGATCTGCTATTCTACTCCTGGGCTTTTCTATTGAAGAATGGGAAAATGCTTTTGGATAGACCTATAAAATCAGAGATTGGCAGGGTTTTGAGGTGATGTTGAAGAAAGAGAATGGAGGAGAGTGTGGCTTCATGTATAAATATGCGGATCCAAAGTACTTTAAAAAGGTTAGGCTAAAGGTTTTAGGGGGCATGGCTGAGACTTGATATAAAATCAGAAAGGTCATAAAACTCCCGTATTTCAGTCAACTTGCCCCCATTTGGGACTCTCCGGGCTCCCCAGATTGGACAAAGGACCGGTTGGCAATTCCATTGTGAGATGCCGATATATCAAGGTGGAAGCATCTAATTCAAGATGGTCGTCTAATTACATGGGAGTGGTGTAATCAGGAAATGGGCCAAAAGATCTCAAGATTCAAGTTCCTCCAGATGCAGAGTTGGTATCAGGCCTTAGACACAAATATAGGGGAACATATTGAACTGGAAGACAGACTAATTTCAGGGGTTGCAGCGAAAAAAGAAATTGCTATGCGTTACTGGCTGATGATCGAGATGGAAGATGACGATTTCACCTTGCCGATGGACCTATGGGGAGGATGCTTGCCAGAGACCACGTTGGAAGATCAATGGCAAGTATCTATGTCTATGTTGTACAAAATAATTAAACCTGCATACCTGAGGAGAAATCATCTTTTCACCATACACAGGGCGTACTGGACCCCTAAAAAACTTTCTAAGTTTGGGAAAGGAGGCGATGTGGCGTGTCCGAAATGCGGCAGCATGAAGGAAGATGATGTGCATATGTTTGTGTATTGCCAAAAGATCCAGACATTCTGGGAAGCTGTGAGTAGAGTCTTGTCTAACTCTTTGAAGATACAAATAAAGGTAAGCGCTTCATTGGTTATTTTTGGATGTTTGGACCCGCAATTTATAATCAGTAAAAACTATGCGAAGCTGGTATTTTATGCTATATTACTGGCACGCAGAGAGATCTGCAGACTCTGGGTGGCACATGTTCCCCCTCGTTGTGAAGATTGGTTACGGTCTGTAAAGAATGTGCCAGTTTGGATATTTCCGATAAGGGTCAAAGAAGATACGAGTTTTGGCTACCCCTGTTACGTTGGTGTGAGCAACAAGAAAGTAATGCGAATCAGGGGTCCAATGATTAAGCCTATCTCTGCCTCGGCTGGCACCTTTTCTAAGGAGCAGGGCTGCTCGCAGAATACAGTGCGCTTGGAATAAGAGGGCTGTCACAATCCAAGGGTGGCACAGTGTGAACCCTCTTTTCTCTCCTGTCCAAGTAAAGAGGTTCAGACACTCCATTTGAAGATGCAAGTGGAATGGTGTGAACGAGGCAAATGAGGACAAAAAAAAAAAAGAAAACAGCACAGCCTTACCAAAAGGTCTCCCACTCAAATACTCCTACAAGTTAGATGCAAACAATATTCCGTATGCTCAGATTCCAAGAGTGGGGAATAGAGCAATACCAAACATGGATCGCAGATTGGGTTAAATACTAGCTGCACACGAGGGTCTAGGTTCTGCACATGCAGGAATTACTGCGACAGTTTCATTGTTGAAACAGCGCTATTGGTGGCCTGGTTTGACTAAACAAATGAACTTTGTTTTAAAATGCGACATCTGTCAACAGATGAAAGGTTCCACCGTAGCACGTCCTGCGCAGACACCACTACTAATATCAGATAGACCATTGGCTTGCATCTATCTGGACTACTGAGGCCCCCTACATTCAGATGGGGCTTATAAGTATATCTTGGTGGCAGTGTATACATGCTCGAGATTCCTATGGGTATGGCCTCATCACTCGGCTGACGCTGGAACTGTTATTAAAGATTTGCACGTCTTTATAGGGACATACGCAGTTGGCACATTACATTCTGACCATGGCCCAGCGTTTAGCTCTCGGGCTTACAAGGAAGCCATGGAAGGTTTGGGTGTAGCATTGCGGTACTCCTCTCCGTACCACCCTGAGGGAAATTCGGTCATGGAGAGGAAAAACCGGGACTTAAAGCAGTCTTTAACAGCGAGAGTATTAGGTTCGGGTGGTTGTTGGGTCAATCACCTATATGGGGTACAGCGTGCCCTCAAAAATATACCAAGTAGTTCTCTAGGGGGTGTCGCTCCGTATGAGGTCCTATTTGGGACGAGAATGTGGGTACCTGATCTCGAAAATGAAAGCACAGTGGCAGATGACAAACCTTTGACATCAATAAATGCTTCACTGTTTTACAGGATCTGAACGAATCCAGAGCACTACTAAGCAACGTGCAGGTAAAACGCACCGCCACTGGGGAAGTCAAATCAGTCACGGCAAGTCCTGTCTGGATCCCAAAAGTCAGGGATCTGGTCAGAGAAAAGATCGAGGACAAGAAAGAATTTGGGCCGTCATATAGAAAGCCTGTACCTGTCCTGGCTGTCGAAGGAACAAGAACAGTACTTCTTCCGCCTCTTGCCGGAAAAAAAGGAAAGAGATTCGTCTCCATTGATCTGATCAAACCACACTATGTGGCCGATACTGAATAGTAGGCCTCATTCTCCTGGATAGCCGACGCTCTCCTCTCGCTACCATACAGGAAGTTCAGAAGGAAAGACTCATGACATTCGAACAGTCACCAATCAGAAATGAGGGACTTTCCAACAATGATATGGAACTCGTTCCACAGGAAACAGAACTTCAAACAACAATGAAAGACAAATATCAATTCGGCCTAACACCTACGTCTACATCAATATGCCTCGACAAGAGACACCTGCCGGTTCAACACAACCTGCCGAGCTACCAAAGATTGATCGAACTGCATCTGGCTACTTCATCAATTTTGATACCTTCTCTCTTGATCCCAGTGAATCCGAGATAACGGCAGCTCCAGTTTCCAGTAAGGAACAAATGCGTGAATTTTACACTTTTCTAAAAAATACTTACTTGGTATCACCTTGGCTCCAGCTCTGGATCATAACTGCAATATTGTTTTTCCTGTTCTGGATTGGCCTGGTAACTGTTTTTTGCTTACTCATAAATGGAAAATATCTCCCAGAACACTCTGCAGTATCTAATGTGAACTTGGTCCTGAAACCTCATACATCATCATATCGCGAACAAAGAGACTTGTTTTCCGTGAACATTACAGCTGTTCCAATTCCTGATGGTATAGTTTGGGACAAGGTTGATTATGATGTATTTGGCCCCACTGAACCTTTGAAGATTCCACATTTATTTAAAATTTCTCTCAGTTATATCATTACCTCCAGTACATTTTCTGATTATTGGGATTTTGAAACTGTAAATAATATGTTGTCTGATTTGGGAAATTCCACTGTATTTTCTAGCAATGAAATGTTAGAGGACACATCTGACTGTGATAGCATGTACTGTTACCATCATTATGGTCATCACTTTTTACACAAATCTGGTATCCCACGTAGTGTTTTCACATACCGCCAATGGGAACATTGCCCAACACCACCAAAAGGTAGTTCAAAAACGTTTGCACAGAAATTCTCATATTTTTCAGGATTTAATACTCCTGACCCAACCTCATTTTACTATAAGGTTGCACCTACACCTGCAGAGAAAAATATGCTAACTAACACCAAACAGATTTATTCCGTATCCTTTATTGCCCAACTGTCTGAACAGGGTTTTGACTTATGGAAGGACACAATAGACACAAAACTAGTCTGGGGTTCTAAGGAATGGCAAGTTCAGGGAATGGAAGCACTATTTAGAGCGTGCCTCATTCCACAACAAATGATATTTCTGAATGAAACTGTGCAACAGACTTCCTGTCTTGGACTAGCCAAGAATAAGGACTTGAACACACCACGGTTTCCCACACCTTTACACATCAATTTTACATCAAGTGCAGGGGATACAGTAGATGACATCATGCAGTACAATACATCAGACCCCAATTGGAAGGGATAGTTAGTTTGGCCCACAGACACAAACAGATGTCAGTCAAGATTCAAGGGTACAACGGAAAGGTTAAGTATCCATAGGCCAGACCCACGATATGTAAAAAGAGAACATCGGGGGGTAGTGACATCATACAGTGTTGGGAAGTTGTGCCTCGATTGGCTAAAAACCTCGACACTGTCCCAGATGGAACAGCACTTATCCTTACTCTCAGATGAGGTGGATTTAAGGGATTTTTACTAGGTCCCCGAAAGCCATGTCAGAAGCGTTTCTATTATGCTGTCTATAACGAAATCTGGAAAATCTCTCAACAAGAAGCTGCGGACAGACTTCGTGAAATAGATACGATTAACCTAGATTAGGCGTTAGCAGCAGTTGACAACGGTCTGACTACATTAACATCCAGGATTTATTCACTGGGCAACATTGTACCTTCTGCTATAGGTATACTAGAACAAAACTTGTCCATACTACAACACGGGCAATCACAATTACGTTCTATTATGCTATTGAGCTGGACGTTGCAATCATTGCCCGCTGGTTATGTGCCTTGGCGGTTTATCAACAGTACGTCACTCTTTTCTGCATATAATCTAACAGAAAAACAGATTAAAATGGCACAAAGGGGAGCAAAATATACAATGCTGCGTATTGAAAAACTGGACAAATGACCTTTTACTGTGGCAAAGTCACCCTCTACAGAATGGTTAATCCACTGGCATATAACACTACCTGTCACAACTTTCCAGTTTCAGTATTGCCTAGAACACCAACAGGCAGGTAGATATGAAGCGATGGGTAGGGAATTCTTCAAAGAATCTTGGGAATTACCGTACAGATTTCGATGTAGGAATGGGGACATGGAAGTGTTCCTTAGCGGTACCAACTGCGAGAATTCCTTAAGTGGATCTCTCATATGCCAGGATATAATGCTGCATGGGGCCTATAACGGCTCAGTTGCTAGCTTATCCTGTCACTTGAAAGGGTCCCCAGCTGCCGTGATTAATCCGGTGTTCAAGTTACATGATGCTAAACGATCAAGGTTGTTGTGGGATGCTCCCGGGCATCGCATATATTGTCACTGTAAGCTCCAGGGTTACTTGCTGTATGCAAGTATTGTTTCCAAGAACCGACACAGTCAGGGAGGTGCCGTTATGGCCTTTGTTGAATGTTTCCTTTATACGGTTTGATACTCTGAGCAGAATGAAAACCATGCTTTTACAGCAGATCATGCCCTTAACCTCCGCCCGGGAAACTTATGATTGCCAGGTTGCAAGGTCCTCGGCTGAAATACAGGCACTAGTACGAACAAACTGCCCTTTCCATTTCACAGAAATGGTGCAATGTATCTTTAACATGTCTGATATGACGGGCATTGTACACCTATTTAAGACCATAGGTTCTGGACTGTTAAGCACTTTTCAGACAATCCTCGGAGTTGTTCCAAACTTCATACACTCCGTATTCGGAAGCATTTTGGAGGGTTTCCGCTGATCCTGTCTCTAATAGCAGGCATCCTGATTGTCCTCTTTCTGCTACGCAATGGATGTCCCAGTCACCAAGGAGATGGAAAAAACGCTCTTCGAGCGCCGATACCGTGATCGCATGGTAATCCATCTGGGGGCACCTCGTCTTTGAGAACTGAGCGAGTCTTGGTTCTTGTCATTTAGACCAGTCTGGATCGACTGTATTCTGCCTGTCCTCCGATGCCTGTTCTGCGGACAAGAAGGCATGTTAGATCTCTGTCTAACACTTCCAACAGCTGCGCCACCGGACGTTGATGCTTTACTGGACCCGGTAACGGCCCATGTTCTGCAGTGTCCTAAGCGTATTCCAATGTTGATGTCTGCATTCTTAGAGCCACCACAGGATGCTTCAGCTCCTGTCCGAAAAGATACCAGCTCCTCAACAACTACTCAGGCCTTGGATGACACTCAGGCATCCCCAGCACCGGCTGTGGTGAATACGGAGGAACATCTTTGCTCGATTGACCTGATCTGCGAGGTGTTGCAGGGATCGTCGTCTGCGATTGCAGGCAACAGTAATGTTGCATCTCCCAGCCAGGACACATAAACATTTCGCTCATCGTGTGCTGGGAAAATTCGGCCTTTTTTCAAAAACAACCAAATTTGGATTTTAAACTAAATTTTAAACAAAAAACATCTTTGCTGGAACTGCATGGCCTTCAGTCTCTCATTGTTCGGACTATATATACAAACTTATTTAGTAGAGACTTCTATCACATGCACTATTTTTCCTTTTTAGCTTTTTAAAATATTTTTAAAACACTATTTTTAATGGACTTATTGATAGTTGCGTACCACGTTTAGCCGTACATAGAATTTTTAATATGTTCCATATAGGTATCCTAATATAGGCTCAGGAAGTCACCTAACCCTTCACCTATATTCTTCCCTACCATTGCACTACATAACGGTTCTTAGTACTGACCGTTTACCTAGTTACAGTAATGTCCAAAGATGACATGGGGTTTTCTCCGAAAAGCTTAAGCCTCATTCATTATGCTTAAGGATTCTTGGAATCACAGCCGGACAGCATGCCTACCATCTCCTGCATAATAACTATGCATAAGGGTCATTCCTTTTGTCATCCTAGTCCGATATGACACAGCAAGGCATATCCCCAGGGGGTACCACTTTGGGTATATATATATACATCATATCTTGCTGAGGTATTAAGAGGAGAAAAGGACTTCCATGCCAACACTGACGCGAGACTCTGAGGCTCGTGCACGCAGACACTCCAGCTCGCAATGGTCTGACTTCCCTTGCGGGGTGTCCATCTCGAGACCAAGACGGGGTCCCACAGTCTCTCACTTCAGGTAATGGGGTTGACTTTATCCTAGAGGGATTCTTGGCTTTTACACCCATACACATGCTAGGTACACTTAGGTACATCTAGTTAGGGTTGCATCGTAGGAGTACGCACTTTACTGTCATGTATTTTAAATACTTGCCTGTATTCATTGTTTTAGCACGATGGTAGAAATCTACTATCCTTTTACTCTGTTAGTGCTTATAATCATTTATATCTGTTATTGTCTAGTGGTTGTTTCAGCACACCTATTTTACACTAGAATGACACTGGTTCAATAAATGCTTATTGAAAAACGTGCCCACCGTTTATTCTGTGTATCTCTCTGAGACGAAGTGAGCACGAGTGACTGAGCGAAAAGTAGTACACTGTTTCTACGATCCTGAGGGATCAGGGTTGTCATGTTCGATAGTTGCCAAGAACTATTCTCTCCTTGGTAAGAGGAGTTTCTAGTGGTACTGTGAGTTAGCTGGTATACAGGCTGACATATTCGGTAGGGGTGTCCAGAATCAGTCTGACTCCAATCCTACAGTATATGTTGTCTAAACGTGCAGATCCTATATAGGTTTATAGGAACTACACGACAAGAGGAGAACTCTGTCATTGAGTTTGAGATCAATGTCAGGGAATGCTATTTGGCGTACATTAAAAGTAGAACTCTTAGCTGTGTTCTAGAGAGCGTGACGACCTAAAGGAAGGAGAGGTTATAGTGGTCATGTGACATTGTAGACCAGTGGTTCTTAACCTGTGGTCCGGAGACCCCTAAGGGTCTGCAACGCCTACTCAGGGTGACTGTGACTGCATAGCAGATTAATAATGTGTATATAAATAATGAAGCACAATGCAAAATTCAAAATGTTTAAATGTTCTGTAAATTTTAAGGAATTTGAAATTGGAGGCTAAAAATGAAGTTTGTATCCTCAAATTGATCTGTGGAGCAGTGCAGGAACATTAAACAGAATATAGTAAGGACGACGCTTCAATCTTTCCATTAAAATAAAAATTTTCATTTGTTATTTTTGTGAACTAATAACATATTTCATAATTTGTGCATTTGTTTGATGAATGCTTATTTCTTTATTTTTGCGTATTATTTTGTGACTCAAATCAATGAAATTGCTGAGGCCGGGGCCCCCAACTTCTAGTAATGACTGAGGGGAGGTCCCCGGATTGCAATATTAATTCAATAGGGTCCCTGGATTCCAGTAATGATTAAGTGGGGGTCCACAGAAGTCAAAATGTTAAGAACCACTGTAGCAGACTTTAGTTATGCAGTGTCATGGTTTGAATCTGTGCTCCCCTAGCTGTCTGATGCTGGATAATCACTTTATTTTCCTGTACCCTGGTTCCAAACCCATTGTCTGCTAAATATGCTAGGATTGCCTACAGATTAGAGGTGGACAAGCCAACAAAATGGCAGAGAGAGCCAAGCCAGAGACAAGTTAAGGTTGTGGCATGGCTCACACCATGCACGAAGTGAGCAATGAAAAATATTGGCAAAGAATCATGCACCAAAAATCATGTTAAAATATCATCAAGTCTCTTCAAAAATCAAAAAAGTTGATTTCTTTGGCATGTACTAGTTTTTCAACTTAGTGCACCAGATTATATCACAGCAGTAAGTGGTATTTATTAAAAGTGATAGTTTTTAAATATAATATAAGGAACATACCTGCTGTTCCACTCACCCTCACTACTCTGCCATTAGTAAACTAAGAGACTCAGTGTATACTTGTATTGCTTTTTGTGGCCCTGCCTCTCTGTGCCTCTATTTCTGTGTCTGCTTGTGCTTGCCTGTCTATGTATTCCAGTTTTTTATGTCTGTCTTTTTCTGTGTGTGCGTGCATCTTTCACCACCTGCACCCAGTACTGCTGGACAGGGCCGCAATGCCAGGCTAAGTGTGTAAAGTTCACCTTGGATGCCCCACAACACATGCAGTGTGCTTTTCCTCATAAACCATATCCAAACAGCCTAGCAGGAGTGTAATATATTTGCTGAAGATATTTAAAATGAAAAATTCATGGCTGCAATTTGGCCTGAGCATCCCCACCAGTGTGCAACAGAAACCCCAATTCTCCAATGTCAGGGGCGTATCAAGGGCGTCATTCCATCTATCTTACACTGGGTACTGGGCTAGCACTAGCAGTCCATCCCCTTGGGCCACGGCATATAATTGTGTAACTAGGTTCCTGCATGTGGGCAAGTAAGCAGAGTTTGGAGTGCGCCAAGTGCGGGTGGTTCTACTGGAAACGAGGGCTATAGTTGCCTCATGGCAGCTCTGAGGCAGTAGAATGAGAATGCCAATAATGGTGTCTGGCATTGTGTATATGATAGGTCCACTAAATTAAGAAATTGCCCTTCCTGGTGTACATCTCCCACCATTTTCAACCCACCTTATCAAACTGAGCAAGTGTGCCAGTCTCATGGGTGACCGATAAGACTGGGTGAAATTTCAGGGGGAGCGCATGGGCATACAGAGGTGGATTTTTGGCCCGTGCTTCAAGCATCCTCCAGGCTGTTGTGGTGCAGCAGATGATATTAATTTCTGTTCTAGTCACTTCTGCAATATAGCGTTGAGTGGAATGGGGTGGACGTCATCAGCCTCAACTGCAAGTGTGGTGTTTATGCATGACGGTAAAACCGATAATGTGCAAATTGCTCCTGGGCGCACAAGTGATATGAATGCAAGTCTGAGCACCAAAGTTTTGGTTTTAATCACTCCAGTTGTACTATATGTGTTTTTTTCTTGATGGTCCAGCTTGCACTTGTCAAGTGGTGCACCACTGTGTGTAATCTTGCAGAGATTTGAGTTCTTTCTAAAACTGTTGGAGCCTAACTATAAAGTTAGCTAGGCAGCACATGTCAGAATTTCCCACTCTTTAACCAAAAAAGCTCTAAATATATTTGCAGGGCAAACTCGATGTGGAAATATTATTCTCTGAGAGTACTATAGACTGACCACATTAAGTGTAAAATATACCCACTGAAAGTGCATCAGTGACTGCCAATGTGGCTGTAACATGTAAAGCATACTTCATAATTACAACACATCAAGCTCAATATGCAAACATTTACTCACTAGGAGTGGTCCAGAGTGCCTCAACATGGATATTACACATGCTAATTGTGTTCTAGTGTGACCATGACAATCAAATCTCACTGGCAGACTGCTTTAAAGTCAGGTTACCACATATAAAATGGAGCTTAGGTTCTCCAGTTTTGAATCTTTCATAGATACACATGCTTAAATCATTGTCATGGTGGGAGTTCTGTCATAATATTTACAAGCAGTGAACAGAGAAGCATCGAAAATAATACAAACCAAACTGATTTTATTAACCAGTACACATCATTTTAAAATAACCAAAGCTCAACCAGTCAGAGAGCAGCCCCTGATGCTGTCTTCCCCTCCAGGGCCACCATACCTCAGATTTCTAGCACCAGTCTTACAAAAATATAATAGAAGAGATATTAGATTGGTGAGCCCAAATGGGGAAAAGGAAGGGTTGCGTGCGGATCTATGAAAGATGTCAGTATTGGAGAACCACAGTTTACAGGCAACTAACTTGTTTTTTCTCCAGTATTGTATCTTTCATAGATTCACATGCTTGATCCAAATTGCAATCGGTAATAACTGAACAAGTGGCTGTGGGTATTGCAAGCCACACAGAATAAGCAAAGGCATAGATACAACTGAACATTTATACACAACACAAATGTACAAAATACAAATATACAAAAGTAAATATGTATACATTTATAAATATGCTTCTCTATGCACTGCTTATAGTTCTTACAATGGGACTCCCACCATGACAATGGGAAATATTCAAGCATGTGAATCTGTGAAAGATATCAATACTGGAGAACCACAGGGTAAAGTTAAGTCACTTTTTACTCATAGGAATTGACTGTAGCAGCAGCCATCAAACACAAGTGAAGCAACCTGCATTTCCAGAGTGGTTCAACCTTTGCGTGGTAGGAGCAGAGCTAGTAGAGTGTACATACTTAGGACCACCAACTGGTATCCATCTTGGAACAGGATATTTTCACAGAGGAAACCACGAGAGGTAACTTAGTACTCCAGTGCGGCAACCATTTCATGTGTGAGTTGTTTTCTAACTAACTGACAAATTAAAAGAAGTCATTGGAGGCCTAGAAGTTAATCAAAGCATACAATGACATATGGATTGCTTTAAATGCAAATTTAATAAAATGCGAAATATAACCAAACTAGTTTTGAACGTGCAGATAGCAATGTGACATGGGCTATACTGGATTGCACTAATGCAGCAGTAAAGGTGCTGAGCAGTAACTTCTAGGGTCGGGGGCATATCTTCTGGTGCAGTCAGATGCTGTCTAGCTGGTATTGGCAAAACACACATCTTGCCAACCACATAAGTACACTGATCACCTTTCTGCACTAGACTCCGTATATTGCACACATTCTATAATACGCAACACTAATTTCAGATAGCATGATCAAAATGTGAAAGCCCATCAAAATGATTCCTGAAATTGCGTACTCAAACGCACCATACGATGAAAGGGGCTGACCGAAAGCCCTCTGTATCCTGTGGTGGGTGTCAAGAGGACTTTTAAGACAGTTGAAGCTGTCTGTAACCAGAACTAAAATGTGTCTTTTTTTCTTTATACGAGGTGATCTACATTTACAGTGATCTACATTTACATGTGCCTTGCTCCAGCGCAATAGAAGCCATATTCTGAATTGACTTTTTGGCAGTTTGTTTATAAAGCTACCTGGACTAAAGACATTAGAGTGCTTTACAACAGAAGCAGACTAGTCACACATTCTTTTTTTAGACACAGGGAGATTAAGTGATTTTCCCAGAATTACAGGAAGTTGAGCCTGGTTTCAAGCCTGGCTCTCCATGTTCCAGAGTCAGGAACTCTAGCCATTCGGCCATATCTCCTCCCCACTGATGAGTTGTGATAAACGCCTATTCACACAACTAATGTGTGGTGCAAAGACACCTTTATTTTTAAGGTGGAAAGATGGTATTCTAGCAGGCAAATTGATATTCTGGAAAGGTCTCCTCACCCACAACGTATTGTGGCATGCTGCATCATAGGTGACCTATCCACACCAGAATAGGTAAATATCACTCTGGTGGACTGAACCTATGATTGGAGTTCTTAGATGAGTGTTTCCTGGAATAAAGCAGGGGTCCAGTAAGATAGAAATATCTCAAGGTTTTGCCAAAAGGAGTTTCCTTTATTTGTTGGGAACCTTAGATGTGGTTAAAAATAAAAGGGGTAGCGGTAGAACTGCAATGGTTCAACTACCCATACAGATTAGTCAACATATTTCAGCCATATTCAAAGCCCCTTTGGATCAATGGCCTTTGTCAGGGCTCCTGTGCTCCCTGTCTAATTAAACAAACGTGTAATGCACATAAATGAGGCATAATGCTCACATACATGTAGTATTTCTCCTTTTAAGAGCACCTGCTGAAAAGATTAAAATAGACACAAAAGATCATAAATCAATAATTTCAATTAATTACAGTAAAAGCTATGATTAGCGGTTGGAGAAAAACTATACGTGTATCGTGCAGGCACCCCCATAATCATGAACACTGCCAATTAAACCACACCATCGACTTGTGTACTTGATGCACCATGCAATGTCTACCACCACTAAACTAACTACACATGTGATCATGCCGGTGTACTCATCATTCATGCTTTTACTACACTTACCCAAATGAGTGGATTTGGTCTCTTCTCGTCAGAGCTGGGCACACTTCCCCAGCATTCACACACTTAGGATGGGGGAAGAGAAACTTTTTCCAATCACCCAAATGGCAATTGTTGATTCCTAGATATATATATGATGTCATAATTGTTAAAACCCTAATGACTCAGGGCCTGCTTTAGATCTTGGTGGTCTTACCGCCGTCCCACTGTGGCAGCAGCCCCAAGTTCTTCGCCAAGTTGATGGTCTTTTGCCCACCATATTTAGAATGCAGGCTGACTCACCATCCGCGTTGACAGATTGTTTCCCGCTGCAGTCGCGGAACACCACCGCTGGTGCAGTGGACTGCAATGCTGGCAAATAATACTCCATTGCCATCAGGCCAGTGGATTCCCGCCGAGCAGATTTATATTTCAGAGTTGTGCTGGGTGTCTTCTAGCGGCAGTTTCCTGATTGAGAGCAATGCACCATCACTGTGACCATTGGATGGATGCTAGTAGAACACACCTGATGTCCACTGGCCAAATGGAAACACCTGCATACCACACTGTAAAACACACCCCATTTCAGACCAAGATCCTTTGCCATTTCACTGCACCATGACATTTTCTACTATAGATTTTGCCAGTTATGTGAGGATATTTTGTCTCTTTTCCCTGTTTCTTGTCCCTTTATCTCCTTTCATTTTGTACCCTGTGGTTAATTTTTTATTTAATCATATTTCTGTGCACAATGCCAGGTCCCAAAATTCTACATTTTACTGGGGGAGAATTGTCAGTCATGGTGAATGAAATCATAAGAGTAGAGCCACAATTGTTTGGAGCCTAAGTCCAAGAATACCCCTATCTCAGAAAAGGCAAATGTGAGCCAGGATAGTACACAGAGTGAATGCTTTAGCTAGCAACCTGCGCACACAAGAGGAAATTAGAAAGAGGTGGAACAACCTGCGAAGGAGGGTGTGTTCCCTGGCCTCCAAGTATCACATGGAGGCCCAGAGGCCTGCTGGTGGTTCTACCAGGCCCCCCTTACAGCTCATGCCCTGGGAGGAGAAAATCTTGTAGATCCTACATCCTGAAGGCTTGACAGGAATCCCGGGTAGAGTGGAGTCTGGTAAGTTACACTTAACCTCTATATCCTGTGTGTTCTCAACTCAGCTGTTGCCAATGTGTTCTGCAAAATATTCATAACAGAGAAACCTCAAACTATCAGTATCAGATAATTTGGATTGTTTGTGTGAATGTATTGTGTTGCACCTAAGATTACAGATGTCAGTCTCCATTACATGTCACATGATGGTATGGGGTCTGTAAGTGTTATAACACCAAATAACCCATTACCCATATGTGTGTTATATTGTAAGTGCCGGTCCCATTTCAACTGCATAATTTCCACAGGTATGTTCCACTAATAATTTTTCAAGTTTTGGGAGGTTGTATTTGAAATTACTACAACTACCATGATGCCCTGTTTCGGTTTTGTCAAAAGAATATTGCTATTTCATATTGCTCATTCTCTCTTGTCTAACAGATTTCGACATATGGTAAGTGGTCATTTAGCGACCATTCCCTATGCAATGCTCTCTTCTAGTAAGGGTTTGAGTGTTTTCTGAATGGTGTTCTGTTCTTCTCAACCAAATGAATTCATACCATGAGTTTCACAAAATAAACTGTGTTGACCAAAAAATGGTAAGGTATGCAAATTACTATGCTGAAAATAAGTGGCAATTGCACAAATTGACTTTGCACTGTTCACATGATAACTAATGCCAAACATCCATCCAAGTTGTGTAAATGTCTGTTTTGAAGTCAGCTAAGCCTTGGAATTGTCAATTACACATTTCACCTCTGCCCTTTGTTGGGTTGAATGGTTGAGAGATGTGAGGTATACTTCCTAATCACTTCATAAACATTTCAGGACATCTTATTACCTGCTTATTCAAAGTTGTACTGTTTGAAATTGCTAACAGTCATGGTAATATGTTCAATACCACTTAAAGCTATCATCATATTATTCTCTACCTCTTTTTACTTCTAGGTATCTACATTGTTTCTCTCAAATGATTTGGATGTATAATACACAGTTTTACTAATACAAGTGTTCTCAATTTCTCAATAGGTCCAACTGCCAGACCAAGTGGTCAGGAATCTACCACTGAAGAGACCTCCACTCCAGGCCAGGATCAAGCCTGCAGTGACAACAACACTCCTGGCATTCTGGATGATGATGAGGATCCTGGTCCATCTGGACAGCATGGGCAGACGGCTCCAGTGAGTCTCACTGGGGCCCATGCCGACACTTCCCACCCCAGTTGTAACACCTCAGCTAACTGAAGCATCCACTTCCTGTGTTACTACCACTGTAACACCGATTGTGTGCCCCCCAGTACTGGGTAATATTGATACCACAGCACCACCAGCTCACCCAGGATCCAGTCATATAGGGCATACTGGGCAAAGAGCACAGGTTAGTGGGGTTAGACCACCATGGACCAAGTCTTGGGAGCCTATCATCAGTCCTAAGACATGATGGGTCAGGTACGCACTGAGCTCCGGGAGATGAAGCTGTTGCAGAGGGAGCTCATTCATGAGATAGAGTCTCACAACTCCAATATGGGCTCTCTGACTGCGGTGCTGCAGAACATTTACATCCATTTGTGCAGGGCATTCCCAGCACCATCTACCCCTTCCTGTGGTCCTACAACATCTGGCCCATCTACATCTGCCACAGCCACAAGAAGGGAGGCCCTGCCATAGGAATAACCACCTGCAGCCACCCCAAACTCTGCAACTGTAGATCCCCCTCACCCACAGGAGAGGATGCCCACTCATCTAACCAGGAGGTGAGACTGTCAAGACCTCTGCCACCACCAGCAAGAAACCTCAACCCTAATTTCCTCCAGTATGTACATACCATTCACTCTGTGGACTACTTCTGGACACATTTGCCTTTCTGATGCCAGTAGTATTTTGAACACTGGACTTCAAACAATTTTTGCTCTCCAACTATGGTTTCATTCACCATGACTAACGTATTCACTTTTTGGTTTGTATTTTCATTTTCACCCTGTTTAATTTCTTCACGTTTAGCTCAATAAATTCACAACTTGAAAACTAGTAGACTGGTGTTGTATATCTCAACTCTATCAATGCATTTGTTTTCTTCCATCATAACATTACAATGACAAAAATCAAAAGATTGTGTAAACTTAGATAATTTGTATGTAGGTCATGTTTATCTCAAGTTCCCAACCAATGATCATGAAATTACATCGTCCACTACTATGTTTATTCCATTTGAGCAATATTTGCCTATCAACATTTGCACTAACATAACAATCCATACATGTCACTGATACTCAGTGCCAGTTTTCGCATTTCCAGTCCCAGACCTTACAGACATGGAAGAAGGGGATATCTCCAAAACAATCAGATTGAATGAGCAAATGATCATTGATTCATGTCATTAGCTGGAGTTAGATCTTCTGGTTCACATAAGGAATCCCACATCAAAACACCAGTAGACAAAAACATGGCAGGAGTACATTTTGTAGACACAGGAGCATTTCAATCCACTGTTCCAGTATCTGATGGAATGCAACAACCAAGTTTCAGTGGTGTGCCAAGAGAAGTATGTCCTACAATGATGAGACACATCAACAGCTTCATACACTTTACACATAATGAAGATTTTGCCAATGTGAAGGGAGAGTAGCATGATTTGGCTCCACTACTACATGTAGTTTGAGCGTATGATGGCACACATAGTGCATTAGTGCTAACACACAAAAGATTACATGTCTAATGTAATCTTCCATTCAATCACAGTGCAAGTTGCCTTGGTACAAGAATTGTGCCCCCAAAGCCTGTGGCTGTCCTTCCCAGGATCAACCCATATTCCCTTTGTACTTCGAAACATCACAATATACCTCCAAATGCCACAACTCTGAAATGTCCAAATGAAGATGACATGGTGAAGGAACCTAAAACAGATTAAAAAAAATAGGTTACCAAACAAACATTACATGATAGACAGATTACCCAGTCAGCTTTTGAAGAACGCAGTTTCACAAAACAATCAGAGATAAAGAATGTAAACTGAACACAGCAACCAATGTGTCAAAACTTTGATTAACAAACTCTCATTGGTCTGATTTTCCCTGAACTTGTCATTCCGAACAAATTACAACCACAAACGTCTCTCATCATCACATCAATAATTGGTGTAATGGTGAAAGTGATAACATATAAAGATATACTTACACTCATGAGAAGAAGTTGTTAATGACATCTTGATGTCCTCTTCACCCCTATTATCTTAATTTGGCATTTCAGGATCCTCACCCGGTGGCTCTTCATGGTCTCCATCCTCAGTGATGTAAGGGATGTTTTGTCACAGACTGATGTTGTGGAGCATGCAGCAGGCCATTATGATTTTGCATACCTTATCGGGTGAGTAACGGAGGATACCGCCAGTTTTGGCCAGACAACGAAATCTTGCCTTTAGGAGTCCGAAAGCCCGCTCCACTGGCTGGTGTGTCCTTTCATGGGCCTCATTGAAGCAGACTTCCCCTGGAATTGTTGCATTTCTGTGCGGTGCCAACAACTATGGGCGGTTCAATTAAGCTGAGTCCACTAGATGGAAGACAAAAAATGTGTCCAAAAATGTTACATAATTACAGATTATTCAAATAGACATTTACCTAACAATATTGTGAAAGATTGTACTGACTAACAAGCCAGGCCCTCTCAGGTCCAAGTTGTGACATTTGAAGGGGTATGGAGCTGTTCCGTAATACAAAGGAATCATGGGCAGACCAGGGGAAATGCACACAGATGCCTGTGATGTAAAATCTGGTAAGTAGACAACGTGTACATTGATTGAATGGAAGTGTTTCTGATTCCAGTAGACCAGTTGTCTGGCATGTGGTAGCACTAAGGCAATATGTGTGCCATCAATTGCTCCAACGCTTGTGGTAGGCAGTCCAAACCGTAAAAGTCCCCCTTCACATTGGCTAAAACCTGCTGCCGGGGAAACTGGATGAAGTTGTTGATGTGTGTCATCATTGAAGATATAACTTCTTGTAGCACACCACTGAAAGTTGGTTGTGACATTCCATCAGAAACTGCCACAGTGTATTGGAAGGATCCTGTAGCCAGAAAATGAAAAATGAAGTACTGCCATAAGTTTGACAATTGGTGTTATAGATGTGGGATTTCTGTTATGAGGCTGAAGATCTGGCTCTAGTTGAGGACATGAATCCAGTATAGTTTGCCTATTCACCCTGAACTTCTTGATTATATCCCTTTCTTCCATGGAGGCAAGGTCTGGAAATATGCGGTACACCTGAGGCTGTCGTCTCCTCACTCTCCCAGGATTCATATGTCTGCATTTGAAAATACATTTGAACGTTTGACACATTTTCAACATCAACATATTTGGTAATTAGCACTAAAGTCATGTAGCTCTACAATATATATATGTTTTAACTACATATTTTTATCCAACCTTTGCGTTTTGTCCTTTATTCTTCACAAATTACATTTATAGCCTAGTATAAAATGTATCTTTTAAAAAATTGTGAACAATTTATTGCAAATTTATTATTTACGCATTATTGTTTTTTTCTCTCCAAAAATAACGTCAACGGAGGTGTAAACAACATCGCGTTAATATCACTTTCCAGCAGTAACGCACTACATATAAATGCTTATTTTTAAAAGAATGAGTGTCTATCAAAGCTTGAAAATGTAAACAAACAAGTCCTCTTTTTGAGCGGTGGTGACGCACTCCACAGTCACAAAAACACTATTTTGAACTTTTAGAAGGGCGGATGCCTCGTCGATAGGACATTTGCATTCAGACTGGCAGACTGACAGCGGGAGTTCACAGCGTAGTGGGCAGTAAATTCCACGATGGATACAACCATAGGCTAACGTTCGTGAAAGTAATGTACGAAGGCCAATGGCTGTGTCCATCTACGCTGATGATCGCGTATGTCGCGTAAATGTACACGGCGGTTGGAAAAAAAGCTCACTTGCCTCCCAACACTGCTGCCAACCAGACCTCCTCCAATTTTGTTGCTGTTTGTCGCCTCTAGGAGCAATGATGGCAGGTCGAACAAGTGAGAGGGTCACTGCCTTCTCGCCAGAGGAGCTGGAGTTGCTGGCACAGGAGGTCCTCTCCTTGTATGCCCAGCTCTGTGGCTCACCAGAGGGACAGGTACATGTCTGAAATGTGTATGGGAATCTGTCTAACTGTTTTTTCCATTAACACAGGCTACAATGTCCCTTTGAGTTCCTGAGTGAGGTGTGGTTAGTGATATGAACTTTCATGTATTTTGTCCCTTATAGAGGACAATGATGTTGAGGATTTCTAAGCACTTTAGAATGTTAAAAAACAACAACATTAGTATGTGTTCAGTGCTTAAAGCCCTAGATCCTAATTGCTAATTGGTGCATGTGGAGAGATGTATCTATGTTTATGTTTGTAATTCTTGTGGTACATTGAAAACTCACATCATGGAAAATAGGAAACACATTATATGCTCTTTACAGCTGTACATAAAAATGTTTTCCTTATAAACAAAATGAAAATTATGTTAACTATTTGTATGGTCCAACAAATCACTTAGCCTATATCAGGGCTCTCCAAACAGTTGTATGGGAGCTACAAGTGGCTCCCAGACCCCTTCAGAGTAGCACACAGCCCTGAGGTATATGTTTTTTACAATGTGTATGATGATGTGCTTTGTCTACTAATTTGTTGGAGAAGATCCCAACTGATTCCTGTTCACAACCGATGGACCGTTCTGAGCAGACACATGGCTGCTGAAACTCCACACATACATCATATTGTTTGATGTCATGAGGGACAGTTGTACCAAACAGGCCAATAGTGTTTGTTGTGTCAGGTGTGATGCTCCTTCACTATTGTGGATGATGTAATGGTACCTTACATGTGGCATAGCATACTAGGCACTGAGGATATAGTGGATGTATCAAACATCACATTGGTAACTTGAGATTATACACAAACAAGAGTGAGCATATGACCCAAAGTGACTAATGACATCAGTATTAATAGCTACATTTTGGAATCAAAACATATCCAAAATGTGTTTAGCTACAGAAATACTGTTTTAATACATGCTAAAAGTGAGAGATTAGCATGATGTCTTGCTCCTTCACAAAGATGTGTGTGTAAGCCAGTCTGTGTTTTGACAAATAATAGTGATAAGCATACAATTCTTGTTGAATAACAGACAGGAATGTTTACACGTTGGTGACAGAGTGACACATACCCATAAATGGCAAACTTAAAGGGATTTTGAAAGATGGAATGTTTTACAACATTTATGAGGGGGTATCCCATCAAGAAAGCTCAAAATCAGGCCTAACATATGACTCATTAGGCAACTGTTGAAATGCATCAAGGTATAATACATTGCATACTGTGACTTATGTGTGAATCTTTGAAGTAAGTCTTATATATGATTTTGTGTATTTAATAATTACTGTGATATTCTACAAATATTTGACTACAGTGAAAGCCAGCATATTTAGTGAAACAATTTCACTAAGATACAACAAATTTCAAATTACTAGAGATATGTCAGGTCTGACCCAAGCAATATTCCAATGCAGAAGGAGTCACCTACCCAGAAGCTAAGGGCTACAAGATTGCTTAAGTTTCCACTTGGAAAATGCCATCATAATCCCCCTTTAACTGGGGTTGCTGGCAGTGTTGATAAAAATACTGCGAGGTCCACTGCGTGCTGACTCTAAGATGGTGGCCGCGGGACAAAGATAATTTTTGTTAACAGGCTAGACTTTTAGTGCTGAGGGAGAGGTGTTGCCTTTAACACGCTTGCGCTCAATGCGCAGAGCACACTTCAACTGAAGTATTCCTGAGGAGAAGAAGTGTTCCTGGTTCGCGCCTGCATTTCAAAAAGAAATTCCTCAAGGGAGTAGCTCCTTTTCCTATGCTACGTCTCTTGCAACCCCCGAGTGACGAATTCATGCGTTCTTATTCTGCGCAATCCAATTCGTTCTAATAACGTTTCAAGAAGCGTCTTTCTGGTGCTATCGTGGAAACCATTCGTGTATTTTTTCAGACGACGACTCAGTGAGTAGTGTCCCTCTTGGACGTTTCATTTCTTCAAGTCAACAGTGAAGAATTTGAACTTAAGTTTGTTACTAGAATTTATTGAGCTCAAAGCTTCCTTGAGTTCGCTTGTGATATATTTACAGTGAATATGAGATGCAAAAGAAAAAGACGAACTTTTCAATAAATTCAGTTGTTCTCTGCTTAAGATTAATAAAAGACTCACTCTCTAAACAAAGTTGAAAAGAAAAGAAAGAGACAAGATTTGCAAGCTGAATCTTATTCCTATATGAACTATAAAAAGAAAACCTTAATATATATTTATATATATATATATATATATATATATATATATATATATATATATCGCTCCAGCGTCCTCCTAACATACAGGAAAACTTCGGAACTCCAAGGTGGTTGTTAGAAGATGTTTATTCAGCAGAATTATAATTCTGCCGAATAAACATCTTTAACAACCACCTTGGAGTGCCGAAGTTTTCCTGTATGTGAGGAGGATGCTGGAGCGATTTAATTGCAGCGCGCGGCGAAGCGCTGCTTGTTCGGCACCACCGGCGACCAGGAAGCCCGGAAGGTAAACTCGCCGAAGCAGGAGGAATATATATATATATATATATATATAATCCAACAAATGATTAGGTACACGGCACTCTCCTTGGCTTGAATAAGATTCTTTATTTAGACCATTCCTCTCCTCCTCCGATATATATATATTCATTCTTATCACGTCTTCTATGGGATCATTGTTGGAACATACCTCTAAATATATTGACTATTTTTTGCGTCCTTATGTACAGATGTTGCCATCTTACATACAGGATAGTAAAGACTTTCTAAACAAAATCAGGGGTGTAGCTTGGGAAGACGACTTCCTCCTGATAACCTTGGATGTGTGTAGTCAATACACCTCCATCAAACATGTGGATGGCCTTCAGGCTTGTAGACACTTCTTAAAATCTCGATCTATCTCCTTTTTGCAGAACACTGATATGTTAATATCCATGATTGAATTTTGTTAGGACAACAATTTCTTTACTTTGAATGCCACATTCTTCAAACAGAAACAGGGGACTGTCATGGGCACCTGCTTTGCTCCGAGTTATGCCAACCTTCTGATGGGGTGGTGGGAGCAGCAGGTGCTCAAGACTTTCAAACAATATAACGACCATGTAAAACTTTGGTTACGTTATATTGATGACCTTTTTATCATATGGCACGGCAGTCTTGATCAGGCTTCCAACTTTGTCACTCTTCTTAACATCAATGAATACAATGTGAGATTTGAGGGTAACATCAGTAAAAACTGTATTGAATTTTTAGATACACAGATTAATGTGGTTAACAACCAAGTGACATCTAGATTGTTTCGCAACCAAACTACTGGCAATACACTGCTTCATGCAGATAGTAGCCACCCCAGGAATTTGATAAACAGTATTCCTTATGGGGAGTTTCTCAGTTCTGACTCAGATTTCCAGGAGGAATGTGACTGTATGGCAGCCAGGTTTAAAGATCGTGGGTACACAGAGATGGTCATTAAGAAAGCTCACATCAAAGCTACTAATCTGAGCCATGAGAGTGTACTTGCCCCTAGGATGAGGGATGTTAATTCAGAGGAGAGTGTTATCAGGTTCATTTCCACATACAACACCACCTCGCAAGACCTGAAAAGATGTCTTACGAGACATTGGGAGATCCTAAAAACTGAGCCTACCCTGACAGATGTATTGGCAGATCATCCCAATATCTCCTATAGGAAAGGGAACTACTTGAGAGATAGACTGTGTGTGAATGAAATATCAGATGCCAAACAAGGAGGCTCTAACATACGAGGTTTCTACACTTGCATTTCCTGTAAGGCATGTAAATTTAGTAGTAATGTCAAAAAAGTCTTCTCCCCTATTATGAGTACGTACAGGTAGATTGAGAAGCATCTGACATGTCTATCAGATTTCTGCATTTATGTATTGACATGCCCATGTCCGAAAAGCTATGTGGGTAGCACTATATTTCCTGCAAAGAAACGGATTCTGGAGCACATGCGTGATATCCAAAATAAAGACAAATTGTATCCAGTGGCACGCCACTTTGAGGAAGTACATAAAAGTAATAGAAATCTTCTGCGCTTCTTTGTAATTGATCGCGTTCCTCAAACCATCAGAGGGGGCAATCGGATCCGCAGATTGAGACAACTGGAATCCAAATATATACTCGAATTAGACACCAGAGTACCTCAGAGTCTTAACTCTGACGAAGAATTGGCCTGGTATTTGGGGTAGTAATCTATATTTGACTAGTTGTCAAGTTATGTTCCCCTAGTAAATGCACATGGATTCGTAGTTCTAATATTTTCATGTAGCTCTTTGGGATAATGAAATTGCAGTCTTCTGCAGTCGTGTTTTTAGTATTATCACTTTTGTTTTTAATAAACATTTCAAATTCTCTACTGTATTGTTTTGTTTATAAATCTTATGAGGACTGATAGCTTTAATTACGGTTCGTTATTTTTTATGTTTTCCATAGATTCATCTGTGAAGCTGTATTTTCACAAGTACTCATATTGGGACCACATATGAGTATTTCGCCACTTGAAGATTTATATTTGTTTATCTGTGAAGATGCAGATTATATGGTCGCGTGACATATTGTCCAATTCTTAATTCATAGGAATTAATTATATGATTTTTGCACTGGCAATGAAGATTATTGAGGAATGTGGCATAAGAGTTAATTTGCCCACTTGGGCAGAATTGTCTCGAATAGTTATTACCACATTACGATGGCAGTATGTCTCCTTATTATTGTTAAATATCTGTTAATATTCATGAATTGTTTTGAATTTTGTATGACATAGTCCCTGATCATGTACAGTTACGCTCTTGTGCATGTACTAGATTACCCTGTGACCGTTTTGTTATTTGCTGGTGGTCCAATTAAAGGCAATTAGTCTTGCGTAATTTCAAGTATCAGCATAGCGGGTAGTACCATTCAGTATTTATTTGGATACTGGTACTAATTTTTACCATGCACAAGGGTTGATATATTGGCTATTTTGGACTATCTCATAACCTTTTTGTTAGGTTATTTTATTTTGTTATATTGTTATATTGATATAGTGCTATATTGCTATATTGATACTAAATACTAACATAAAGAATATTGATTGAATTGAAGTAATGTATGACATTGCCAACCTTGCAGCTGTGGCTTCATTTTCATTATGATTATCATTTTGTGTATTGATATCTCCTACTGGAGCTTGGCATAACATTGGCCACTACAAAATGGCCGACACGTATATTGAACTTTGTGTTATTTCAGTCAGTCCTCTTTTGATGTCACTGTTAGCACATTGTACGTAATTTTGTGTTGAAATTATGCTGAAAAAACTGTGTTTTCTTTACCCGTGATCAAGGCGCACAAGCGCCGAAACGCGTTTGATTTTCGGCTTTGAACCTTGAATAAACCACCCTGTGCACCTTATGGATTTGCCCTCTAATTGTGGTAGGAGTGTGCGCATCGTGGCGTCTGCTGCTTGGTGAGCTGGAATTTAGACAGGGTGTCCTAGTACCCTGGCGCGCACCGTTGCTGATGAGTCCCGACTTTTATGAGGATTGTGAGATTGAGGATATATATATATATATTCAAATAATGACCTTCCGCCACAGTCACGAACGAGGCGCACACTGGGGAGATTATTCAGGACAATTTATTGTTTCACCACACGACCACAACACCAGACAGACGCGTTTCGGCTTGCGCCTTCCTCAAAAAAAAAAAATATATATATATATATATATATCAATTTACTCCTTCCCCAATTGTTCGAATTCCGACGATAAACATAGGGTACGGACTCCACTTATGTGCAAAAGCTTCTGTTTATTTAAACATCGCTCCAGCTGTCATGACGCGTTTCGGTCACTGCTGTGACCTTGATCATATGTATATATATATATATATATATATATATCTTAAGGTTTCGGCGAGTTACCTAATGGCTGCCTGAATGCCGGTAGTGCTGGGGATACAGCGCTTAGCCGCGCGCTGTGTAACGTAGACAAAGACGGCTTCTCCTCGTATTCCACAAGAAACCTTCAGTACTGCGGTGCAGTTGATATGTTTTTATTAGTACTTCGGCAAAATAATATGTGCCAACGCGTTTCGGTGCGAGCCCGCACCCTGGTCACGGAATATATATTCCGTGTAAAACCAAATTAAGCGCACACTCAGGGGATGAATTCACAGGCAGTTGTTTTACACGGAATCTTTATGTCCGGTGCGCTCCGCCGGCTGTGGGGCACAAGCTACCTATGGGCGAGGGAGAACGGAAGGAGCAAAACTTTGGAACAAAAAATGTATATATATATATTATATATATATATATATATGACTTGCCAGTGAATTCAATTGAAGAAGGTTCTACAAGAGAAGAAAAGATAAACATATATCAATTATAAGAAGAATATTGCTCATCTCTATACTCTTCGTTGCGCATTTAATTATCATCAACATTTATGCATAAGACATACAAGAGAGCAGCAAGTCCACTGGTTAAAAAAGGTAACTAAGGAGAAATTAATGTGACACCAGAGAGAATAGAGGAAGTTAAAGTTGTAGAGTAAAGTGGTATTACTTAACAGTGCAACTGTGCTTTCTGTTAACAGGTGCTGTAGAAAGACATTTACTCGGCTCCAGATAGAAGTAGATATCGATGAAAGTAGCGCAAGAAAGTGGCACCATTCAGTGGCAGTCTCTCTTTTATCCCAATCCACTTTCCCCCTCTTTATTGTGAGTAACAGATCTCATTGAATTGCAGTAGAGATTTGAGGAATTATCTTCTGCTCCCGTGGAAACCTGGCACAGGTACGTGTTCTTGACAAGATATTTAGGAGTGAAATGGGAAAATGTGTTTTGATCTGTGCTGAAGTGCATTAGATAGGGCTGTGTATTTACTTGTGCTGTAGAAGTCATTTGTCAATCCACCCAAAATTTAGTTTCTGACTCTCTTCAACAGCATAGGTATATACATAGTATGTGATGCACTGCTAAGCTACTTCAGTGTCGAATTCATTTGTACTTTTTGGCAATTGACATATACTTTAGTGACTTGAAGTACGTGTTACCATGGTGAAATGCCCAAACAAAGGTAACCGGCTTTCAGTTTATGCTAATATTGGTGCAACATTGCAGTATTTGTTGACACACATATTCATATTTTACTTATTGAGAATGGAATGTATGCAGATTTTTGGGCCTAGTGAACACTGTACAAAGCTATTTTTAGTTGTTATCCTTTTCGGTGACATCAGTTTACTATTCTAAACAACAAAGGCCAACCATTCAGAGGTGTGAAATAGCTCCTGGAGAGAAATAAAAATGGATAAGAGGCAAGATCATACATGATATAGGAGCGATCATGGGGAATGACATAACTGTGACCAAATGGTTTCTGAAAATGTTGCCTACATGCATGAGCTTATGCTAATGTAGAACCAAAGTTTGAGATCCTTGAAGCAGGTGAAATCTGAAAACTTGGGAACTGTTTTGTGATCAAAGTTCATGATCGGTTCTGTTTACACAGATTCAATTAAACTATTGTACATGACATTTCAGCATCATCAGAAGCAGGCAGAGGAGACATTTGCCAAGGTGGCAGGGAAGCAACTGAGCCCTGTGGTTCTGGTGCTGACATCACCGACACCGAGGGACCCAGAGACACGGAGGAGGACGGGAGTGCACTGAAGGCAGCCAGTGGCTCAATATCTTCTTTGAACGCCTCCTCCAGCAAACTCTCCCTAGTGGTGATGGACTCTACTGCATCTGTTACACCTACATTCTTGTCCACCAACCAGACTGCCATCTAAACCCTCCCCTTTGCCCCTCCCCGAGTTGGCCAAACATGACCCCTAAATGGGGAGGTGTCTCCTTCACTCCAAATACCTCACCCCCTGCCCATGTTTCCCCCGCTGCCCTGAGTGAGGAGGCTATTGACCTCCTCAGGGACATCTCTGTAGGCCAGACTGCACTATTGAATGCCATCCAGGAGCTTGGCTGCCAATTGCAACAAATGGTAGCCTACCTGGAAGGCATTCACTTTTTCAAGGTCTAGCCTCCACAATGACCACAGCCTCCCAACCATCCCAACCTTGTGCCCCAACTCCTGCCCGTCCCATCCAAATTCCTTATTTCCAGACCTGTTCCAAGGACACTCACACCTTTGCATGCACACAATCACACAGACACAAGCAGCACACCCACACAGAAACCCTAACACCACAAAAAACACAGGCATGAATCCAAACAGACGGACACCACCCCTACCACTGGCACAAGCATAGACACCGCAGCCACCACCACACTCACATGCACTACCACCACCACCACCAGCACACTTCGAGACATACCACCCACCACCACAGCCACATCCACCATCACAAGCACACCCCCAGACACTGCACCCACCACCACAGCCACATACACCATGACCAAACCCAGCACCTCTACAGCACACACACCCACAAAAGAGAAACACCCTCACTCAGCCACATAACACACACCAACAAAGCAACACACACCCAAATGTGCACGACCTACACCAGACTCACAGACACCCGCACCCTCAACAGACACATGCACAACAGACACTTCCACTCCCTCTACCTCTCAACACCAACTCCCTCTTGAACATCCTACCCATTTTCCCTATGAGAGTCTTATGTTTGCCTTGCCCTGCCACACCAGAGCCCACCTCTCCCAAACGCACACCTACACCTTCCACCCCCAACTCATCCCTTCCACATCCCAAACGACCCCTAAAAAGACAGGAATCGCCCCTAATGCCCCCAAGGTACCCCTAAAAATGCAATGGCCCACCCCAAAACCGAGACCACCCCTCCCAAACCCACACCCTCCCTCCCAAACCCAAGACCACCCCTTCCAAACCCCCCCCAAGTAACATCGTTGAGATGCCTGCTCTGCCCACTAGATGCCCCTTACCGGGGAGGTTCCCCTGGCAGTGCAATTGGAGGCAAGGTGTGCACAGGACTTTCTGGACACCGCTTGGACTAGCATTTGCTTTGTCTAAAAAAAGTTGTGTGACTTATCTCATTGTAAATAAATCATATTTTTTCTTTTCATCAAGTGTGTCCTGACATTAATTTTCCTTTGCAATTGTTTGATTGTTAGCAATGTTTCAGTGTGATATGTGTAGTATATATTTTTCTTTAGCAGGATGGCAGGAACTACTACATACTTTTTAATTGTCTACTATGTTAAGTGCATACACTGGTTCACATGGTATGTGATGGTCATTTGAATTTAGGTGCAGCCATTCAACATAGTAGTGGATACTTGAACCAACAAATAGATGTAGATACATTATTTATGGTTATTTTACTACAGGTGTGTTTATTTCACCTTCATTACGTACACGCACGCTTTGCACCTTTTAATATAATGTGCAAATTGAAATTGTATACAATACAGGACATGCACTAGACAAGGGGAATTGTTATGGATGATTATGTACAGTGCTTCAAATGTGGGTTTGCCATTGATTTTCCAGGTAATCTATGAGGTGAGGGTTACAGCTTGTCTAGTGCAATTTCTACATGATGGTAAATTGCACTTATCCCTATGATGTGTGATGCATATGTTTTTATTGTGACACTTTTCATAATTTATTTAAACACAGCAGTATGGTGAGTTTTTGAATTTTTTTGCAAGTGTGCATTTTTTGGAAGGCAGCAAATTTAGGAACACAATATGGTTATACAGGTGTGTTACTTTAAATTTCCTAAACATCAATATTAGAGACATATGCATTGCACATTGGTATGCTATTGGTTGTGTGAGTGATTTAAAAATGCATGAGTCCAGAGCAAATGTGAACAGCCAAGTGAAAAGGTAACAGGTAATGGAGGAGGTTACTTTCGGTTCCGGCGACGACGGTGTTGATTTACATCGTGATCAGCCAGCAGCAGCAGAGGTAGAAAATGTAGCATCGGGTCCATGGCTGTACAGGAAGTGGGAAGGTGAGTAAAGGTGAGTTTGTAGCTTATATACTCAGGTGTGGATGTTACCCTGCCACAGTTGCGTTGGCGGTAAGGTACATTGTGATTGGCCTGGTGGACAAAGTGGCTGTACAGGCTCCAACAGCTGCTTTTGCTTATCCCGCCATCAACGCGGTCGAGATTTCCTGGCAGGGCCGGCGGGACCACAGCAGTCTTTTCTGGCAACATCTAAATAGGGTGTGCAGACCGTCAAGCCGGCGAGCAGGAAGACCGCTGAAAAAGCCACGGCGGGACCCGATCCACCAAGATCTAAATCAGGCCCTCAGTCTTTTTTTAGGAATCCTTTGAGGACATGCTATTTAATTATTTAATTGCGCAAAGATAATACTTAACTGACCCGCGTAGGCTGCTTGAGTCAGTAGTTTTGTGCCATCTGATAATATATTAAAAAAATAGGACTTTTTTGCGTAGAAGTTGCCCATGATCAATGTCGAGTTGAGCATCAATACCAAGTGTTAATTTTACTAGTGTAAGGAGATGTCCTTTACTGCCATAATGTAGCTGCGGTTGAGAAATTATTCTTCAGATTCATTGATCTCGAATATCAGGAAACCATCAGTGTCATATAAGATAATAGATAAAGGAAGTTATGCATCTAAAACGCAAATACTGCATGCAAAAGGACATACTGAAATAACAGATGTTTATGTTGCCAATTGAGTTTGTTATTCTACCATAACTGTGAAATGTCATCAGGGTAACCCTGAACATGCATATCAACAAAATTGCGTGAAAACGGATGTGCTAAAATAAAATGTTCTCTTTGGTATACGGTAATGTGGATACACTATGTGTAACCAAATATGTACAAGTTATCCTGTTAATGCAATACAGTGATACATGCAAACCTTAGACTCGGAGATAACAAAAGATAGTCCCCCATTAGCCCAGGGGCCTATTTAGCTTAGCAGATCAGAGCTTGCCACACCAAAAATCTGTGGGTGTCAAGCTTGCTCAATCGACTTACTTAATTAACAGGTAAATGCTTCAGTTTTACATATGTCTTCCCTGCCTGCCAGTCACGAATACTGAGAGCAGACCTAGGGAGTGGGGTGGTTTATCCTGTTGTGTTTGTTGCTGGGAGATGTTACTGCGCCCTCAAAGTTCGCCCATGTCAGACACGCATCATCACCGCAAGAACGTGGGGCAAGGAGCGTTCGAGATTGATGGGAATTGCAGTGCCCCAGATGAGACCTATCACACACAGCATTAGAATCAACATCAATATGGAAAGTAGAAAACATCCCTCAAACATGCTTTTTCCCTGCAACAAAATCAATGGATATTTTATTATTGCATAATTCGTTGATGGTTGGAGGAGCTCATGTGGCTAAACATAGACTAAAAGGTCCTTGTGTGCCTAGAATTCGTGCATGACAGTGGATATCCAATCATAAGCCCAGTTTTATGCTGCATGTGAATCAATGTCTAGTAGGACAATCCAATAAGTTTTAAAAACAGAGGATGGTACTGGGCTTGTCCTAATGTTTAAGACAAGGAAGTGTTAAGTTATATGGTACTAATTACATTAAAAAGCTCTGGGAACCTTTTTTGTCTCGCCAAGGGAGACATGTAATTGGGCCTGATATGATAGTTATTTATTTACTGATACCTGATTCCATTTACTGATACCTGATTCCATCATTCAGATCTACAATTGATGTTTTTGGATGAAAAATCCATCTCTGTTCAAAGTATAGGAGTTTTGCCTCCATGTTATCTGTGTCTTGTGTTTAATTTTCTATGACATACCACTCAAAAGTGTTCTCTGAGTGATTTTACTCTTGAAAGTGTCTCATCAATTTAGTGGTGAAAATATAGACTGATACATTTCTGTATAAGGATAGTATGTAACCTGAAAGGCGTGACACAATTTAGTCATGTGAATAATCCCACACAGTAACACACAGTGGGATATATTTTTGACTTGTCACATTTTTCTCAGTTTTGTTAAGAAATGATCCTTGAATTTGAATACAACTATTTAAGATACTTCTGAAAACCTGTCTAAAATCTGCAGTGTGTCTATTATGTATAAAAACCAGTATTCTGTAACAAACCATTTGGCAAACTACAATAACTCATCTTGATGTTAATTGTTATTCTTGCACCTATTGAAACTCCTGCTGAGCAGTAGTAGACTCAAATAACTTTAAAATAAAAGCTCTGATGAATATTTAATTTCCAAAGGCATTCAGGGTGTGTTGTGGGCGACCCTATCTACAAATATGAATGCAGTTTCTTACAAATGGACACTTTGTGGCCTGTGCACAATTTCAGAGGATCTGTAAAGTTGAAGCAATTCACACTGGTGCATTCTTACAGAGCAGCAAACCCTCTTGGCCTCCCAACCAGAGGGAACTATTGGGCTCCTAGACCAGCCATTAAGGTCTGTCTTGTCACAGTACAATTTAAGAACACCCCAAGGTCATTGGACTTGATCAGTCTCTCCAGGAAGCCCTCCATAAATAGTCAAACAAGAGTTCTTCTAATACAGAAGACAGGAAGTGGTAGTCTCGTTGGCAGTGGGTGGCACTAGTGATGGAAATGGACAGCCCCTGCAGTAGCAGCAGCTGATTGTGCCCTAAGAAACTCTTTGGTTGGACCCTAACACTTTACTTTTGTTTCAAATTAAGCACTGTTAAGCAATATTTAAAGAGTGCACCATGCCATTTTGCCTATAAGTGCAAGCTTGTTGCACTTTTATTAATCTTGAATGCAGATTGATAGTACCTCTCTGTGATTTGATGGTTTACTACTGTTAATTACATAGCAGTTTGTTAAATGGTACCTGTTAGACCTGTCAGCCTTAGGGTGGTCTTCCCTAAGCTTTTTACCTTCCTTCTCCATTTTGTGTTGATCTTATTTTTGCTGGCCTTAGGACTCTGTCACTTTATCATTGCTGACCATTGCTAAAGTGCATGTGTTCACTCAAAACATGGTAACATTTGCTGATCCCCAACTGGCATAATTGTTAAGTGATACTACATACACCCAGTGCCTGTAAATTAAGGTCTACAAGTGGGCATGGAGCACTTATTGTGCCACCCACTTCAGTAGCCCTTTAAACATGTCTCAGGCCTGCCATTGCAGCCTGTGTGTGTAGCTTTTAACTGCCTTTTCAACCTGGCAAAATAAACCTTTTACTAGGCCCAAACCGTCCTTTTCAGTACATATGTCATCCCTACGGTAGACCCTGGACATCCCAGAGGGCAGGGTGTAGTGTATTTCCTGCCTTAGCCTTTATGTGCCTGCAGCCTGTCCCTGAATTACATGACTAGGTATAGCTCACAGTTAAATGTTGTGTATTCCTCCAAGACAGCCACACACAATAGAGAGCTTAGGTGTGCCTTGATGGGCCATCACTGGCAGGATGGGGGGGAGGAACTGGACCCAGCCCTACTTACACTCTAATAGGTTGTGTCCTACCTCCACACAAAGGACTGCATACCCCCTGCAGTTAGTCTGGAGCCAGGGCAGGGAATTTCTGGAAGGTTTTCCCACCTTCCAGAGGAAGGGCACCAGGTATAAACTTTGGACCTCAGACACCACCTCTTCAGTACACTTCTTGACCTGTGGACACTCTGCCAGGAAGAAGTACTGCTGTGCTGCTGAAAGGAATTCCACTCTGCTGGACTGCTGCGCTGAAGAACTGCTGCCCTGTTGTGCTGACCTGCTGCCATCTTGCCTGGGTGAGGAGTACTGGACCTGCATCTGTTAAACCCAGGATCCCAAAGTTACTCCAAGGCTAAGAAGCTGACCTCATCACTTGAGCCTCAGGGACAGAAGCTTCCAACAACCTTGAACCCAGCACCTAGACTCTGCCATCTGTGACTCTACCCTGCCAACTGGTGCTACCCCAGTCCTGGACCCTCGGAAGTGGGCCTAAGTTGCTCTGACAGCCTCTGTGAATCTAGCGGAACTGACACATCATCTCACAAGCAGGACCGACGCAGCACCTCTGCGTCGTGATCAAAACCATTGCAAAGACCAGCATCAAATCACAACCTGTCCCCTCAGTGGAACCGCCGCTACGCGATGCATCGTCAGTGCAGTCCCTCACATGCCTCATCGGCGGCAGCCTTGATGACGAATCTGGACTTTTCATCGTAGCATCCCAGCTCCTCAGAACCGATGCATCACCCCAACTGAGCAACACATCCTCGATGCTGGGATCCTTGATGACGAGGCTGGACCGTGCACCTCATCCTCACTGCACCTTGGAACCGACACATCTCTTCGACTCCACAACGCATCTTCAGCATGGACCCACGCAGCGCTGCTCAAATCAGGATTTATAGTACTCTCTTAAGCAGACCTAACTGGTCCCTGTAGTCGGCCAGTGGTCCATCGCGTCGGCCTGAACATGTGACTTTGTCCCAGACCGAGGTGACCATATATCCACAGTTGGCGCGTTGTGCTTTTTATCACAATTTTTACCAAAATCTTTGAAATTGAAGATCTCCGGTTCTACTAATTGAACGTTTTTTTGTTTAGTCTTGTCTTGTTTATTAAAAATTATTCTATTCTTCAAAATCTGCTGTGGGATGCTTTTGTGGTGAATTGCCACTGTGCTACTATTTGAATTGTTGCACAAATACTTTACACTTTACCTCTGAGTTAAGGCTGACTGCTCTATGCCAAACTACCCGAGGTTTGAGCACAGGTTAATTTTGAGTTTGCTTGTGACTTCACCCTGAGAAGAATAGTGGTTGCTGCTTGAGAAGGGTTTCACCCCCCTCAACCAGTAAGCCAATATCTTACAGTACCATTCTTTAAGTACAACATCAGCAGAAATTCAATTCCAAGGAAAATGGAACAGCCTTGCAAAAGCATGCAGGCAGTCGAGGTTTTAATTTTCTGTAGAAATAACAATTTGTTAGTGAGTACCATTTCTATTAACAAACTTGTACAATCGTACGAAAATGATGAATTATGTTGACTTACTGTCAACGGGAAGGCCTGTGACCTGAACAAAGAAAAGGTGACTCTTTATTGGATGACTGCCTGTCAGTGGGCAGGCTCTGTGATATGAGCACAGAGATACTGGATCTTTAATGGTTTTTCTGCCGTTTACTGTGTCTCTCAATCTCAATGAGGCAACATTGGGTCTCAGACAGCAGGAATCCCCAGTCACAGGCCTGAGCATGATCAGTGGTTATGAGTATGGTGTTCCCCAAGGGAAGTTCAGTACGACTGGACTTTGGCCAGCAGATGCTTCTACAGTGAACTCCAGTGACGACAGCCTGTACATCTGTTGCAAATATGTCACATGCTCTGGCCTCACTTATTTTTTTACTCTTTCTAGTGAATAACATTGTTGATAGCCATCCAGCCTGTGTACCTGTCATAAATATGTCACCTGCTGTGGCCTTACTTCTTCTTTTCTTCCTACTGGCCTGAGCTTCATAGCTCCTTGCCGGCCAGGCGCAGGTCCAACTCTGTGCCAGTACTACCGAGTGCACCTTTTGTGTGCTGTCCTCACTCACAACCTGCTTGTCTAGGCTAGCCACTCCCTCTACTGCAAACACACCCCTGCACCTTTGTCTCCACTGTACGGCTGCTATTATGGTGGTGAGTGCAATGTGTCACTCTCCTGCTATGAAGCAGGGGCGTAACCCTGCCCCTGCAGGTCCAGCGATGCAAGATGGCCCTGAAGCCACCAGAAGCGCTGAAGCCTTCAAGGAGGGCCCCATTCATCCCAGGACAATGCATATCTGTGTGAGATGGGAGACTCGGGAGACCCTCATTACATTGTAGAGGGGAAGTGCACTTCTATTGGTTTTGCTATTATGCCTAAATGGATGCAAGAGAAATTTGCATTTCTACCACACAGGCTTTATGTCTTCTTTATGAGGGGTATGGCCCTAAAAACGGGAAACAAAGCCCCACATTCTATTGTGCAGAGAAAGCATCCTTACGCTATGTGCTGCCCTTGCCTTACTGTGTGTTTGGAAAGTATTGAGATGGTGTTTTAAGACAGCCTGTTGGCTCTGGATGCCCAATATTATACCTGGCGCCAGGTTTTGTGTGGGTGGGACTCCCTGTCCTACCCACACACCTGATTCTGAAAAGTTCTTCCCCTGTCAAGGCTCCAAACTGTCTGGGGGTGACTAAATGCAAGACAGATCTGGTGTCAGATTCTTTGTGTGAACAGGAGGCACAGCCCCCCCCAGCCATTCTGCCAGGATCCCCCCCCCCCTGTCCACACCTAGCTCAGTTTGTCTGGAAGCAATACATAAACTCAAACAGCCGAGCCATTCACAGCTATGTAACCCAGTACACTGCCAGAAGGCACAATGATTTGGGCAAGAAAATGCCAATGTTCTAAAAGTGCCATTTCCAGAACTGTAACTTAAAATTCAAATCTGCTCTCATTCCAAATGTATAACTTATTAAATGTACTAAGGTAAGCCAGTGTTAGTGAATGGGTGAGATAGGCCTTACAACCGAGAAAAACAACTTTTGGAGTTTTTCACTACCAGGACATGAAAAACATAAGTATACATGTTTCACGTCATAAATGTATTGCACCCTGCCTGTTTTACTGTCTGTTTCTGCCGCGGGGGGCCAGGACTACAAGCCCCAGCCTGACAAGCTGCTCCTATGCCGCCAGCGCAATTCTCGCAGTGCCAGGAGGTGCTTAAAGGTCACCGAGGGCTCCTGCAGCGCGGGAAGCCCTGGCCAAGGGTGGGCCCATCTGGGCCCGTCCGTGGCCGTACAAGGCCAAGCTGGGCCCCATCTCTTTGCTCTTTGTTGCGGCCTCAGTCATCCTCTGGAGACTCATACGATAGATAAGGTAAGAGGATGGGGAAGTGCAAATTAGCTATGCCATCTACTAAGGGCCGTCCTCTGACCTCTACCATTACTAGCTTCCTTACTACGGCCATGGGGGCCATTACCAGTGAGATTGAGTGTGAGGAGGAGAGAATGGGGGCTACAAAGCAGGCGCTACATACAAGCTCTTTGGCAGAACCATCTAGCCTATCACAAATCCAGCAAGCTATGGGTTCTAAGCCCCCTATGGAAGGTTTAAAATCTAGTGATTCAGAGGTTTCCAACAATATACAGCAAGGTCCCTCATCTGATATCTTATGCTCCCTCTTAAAAAAAGGCAAAGGCATGCAGCAAATCCAAAAGAGAGTTATTGCCACCTGCAGCCCGGTAAAAAAAACTTGGCCCCCACTGCAAGAAAGAGTGCAAGGGAATTTAACTTGGAAGTTGAACCAGGACTTCATGGCAAGGGAGACTCACTGTCGAATGCTCAGTTTGTTAGCTCTTTGGAAACAACTGTGAAAACTCTTCTCGACCCTTTTTTAAGCATCCTTAACAGCATTGACACCTCGCTGATAATTCTGATTGGCTCTAGCCTGTCGAGCTTAACTACTGTAACTAATAATGTAACAGACCCTGACCCTTTGCCTAAGCGATGCTCTCCTTTACCACCTCAGAGGACAGTTATGCCAGACCAGCAGTTGATATCTGGTCGTCAGTCCAACATCATAACCAAGAACATTCTACCTTGCTCTTCTCAATCCAGAGCACATGTTCCATCCACTTTAGTGGGCGGTGGGGGTTATCCAACAATCTCAAATGGGTCAAATGCTGCTGGAAATCTTGAACCAGTTTTCAAACGCCACTCTGAAACAAGGAAAGATCACTGGAAGCAACCCCGTTGGTTATAGTCCTCAAAAATGTTCCACCATTATCATCTAACAAGGAGGAAGACTCGCTGCAGTTAAGGAAAAAAAACGTACACTGGTTAGCACAAGCCACAGACTGGACGAATAGTGAAGATCTATTTAGGAATATAAATAATGTTGAGCGAGTATCGTGGGTGGGCTCACAACCTAAAACGGATGTTGGTGATTGTGTTGTCATTAATTTTAAAAACATGTTTCTGGTACACTCCCTTATGGAAAGGCTTTCTAGGTGTAGAAATGGCAGTGGTACTTTTGTGGCAGCACCCCTTCGTTATTTTTATAAGCCTAGCCTACAGGTAGAGTCGAGGTCACATTATGTAAATCACAGTGCCCCGCAGCATTTTGCTATTTCAACTTTTAATTGTTTTTCTCCCCTAGAACAGTTGGATTGACTACACCAAAGGGTGCTGGGAACTACAGTGGTTACTAACTGTGACTCAGTCATGATAGATGCTGAGGGTAGTACTGATATGCCAGTGACTAATGGTCTGGCACATGTAGATGAACTTGTCATGCCAGATTTGGCAACAGTAGCTTCAGAGGAAACCATAAACACTCCATTAGTAGACACGGACCAATATATGACATCTTCAAACAGCCCAGAGATCTTGAGATGATTGTCGGACAGTTGGCCATGTAAGTAGCTGGGGCACACCTTCTGGTCATAACAGTACAATTGTTCATGGAGGCCTGTTCTGGAACATTGCAGGTTTATCAAATAAGTTGAGGAATGAGACATGGCTCAACCTCATTAAAGCTTATAGCACTATATGCTTTCAAGAAACCTGGATGAGAGAGGTAGTCCACATTGATGGTTACGCTTCCATAGACTCCCCGGCAGGTGCAGCTTTGGGTGGCCATCTCAAGGGAGACCTACTTACTTTAGTAGCAACTACATTAGTAGATAGAGTAGGCAAGACACAGCTTGACTCACCACACTTTCAGATTATTAACATTTTATATAACCAGAGTGTAACATTGGTTATTGTTAACTTTTATCTTAATAATTTTGTTCTTAATAACACTGTCATTGCTGCAGATTTAGAGAATTCATTAAGCAGGCACATACAGGAATTAGACACAAATGTTATTGTACTTTGGGGGGGGGTGATTTTGATTGTAAACTATGTCCTTTATCAAAACAGTCTGCATGTTGTCTTGTAGACAGGGAAAAGGATGGTGGTTGTCACTTTGACCATAATCCTTGTGGGAACATTTTTAATTCCCTGCTTTCGAAATTTTCCCTTATTCTAACAATAGATCTTATCCAACCATTAGGCCCAACTCATGTCTCTTTTATGGGCAGAGGCCAAGGTAGCCTTATTGATTTCATTGCCCTTTCAGAATACCTCACACTGTGGCATTCTCTATTCTCAAGGTCTGTTTCAGTGACCACTTTCCTCTGGCCATTCGCTTAGAGACCCAAACTGGTAATTTCTCTGGGACATTAAAGCTACACCCTATAACTTATAATAAAAATAAAGGTTTCTTGCGTAAGTGGTCCACAGTAGATCCAGACTCCGTTCTTCAGCAGTTTTTGACTACCAACAAGGCACAAATTTTGGAGTGTCTTGAAAGTAGAATAAATCCCCCGTCTATGTCAAGGGCTTTTGCTGAAATAACCGAGACCATTAATGCTGCTTTACGAGGTGATAACAGACCGAGAACCCAGAAGTTATGTAAATGGTTCAATAGTGCCGCTCACAATCTCACAATAATCTTATGAATATTTACAGAAGACAAGAGCGACCCATATATCCTTGCGAACTGGGTGTTGCTAATACGCAAAAAACAATGTTCACAAGGAACTCATTTATCAAAAACAATACAATTCTGCAAGGAGGTATAGCTTTGCACAAAGAGAGAGCCTAAGAAAAACAAAAAACAACTCACTAAATTATAATCGTGAAAAGCTCCTCTTTTATGTTACTACCAATAACCAATTCCCCCGTCTTTCACTTTATTTTTTACACCACTGGTAGGTTATGGTCACGTCACTGGGGTTCACCAAATCACATATAATTTGTCTATAGTGTAAATACTTAGTACTGTTGTGGTATCTATGATTGTTGTGATTGCAAAATAAACTATACTCATTTCGGCTGAAGTGAGTGCAACTTGGCTATACTGTCGTGTGGGCTTTTTAGATTCAAATCTATGCAATATTGTTCGACTGAATTTAATTAAAGTCACATTCTATATACTTGTTTTTTGTTACTGATTAATTCAAGCAAGCTATACCTCCTTGCAGAATTGTATTGTTTTTGATAAATGAGTTCCTTGTGAACATTGTTTTTTGCGTATTAATAATCTTAGGAAGGCACTGAAAAATAAACCTAGGGATAACTTAGCGGTAAAACATTTCCGTAATGAATACAAATGGGCTATCGAGAAACATAAATTGGACATAAGAAAAGAGGCATGGGAACAATTGCATGAAGCTAGTCTTAAGAAGGACCCTAGACTCTTCTGGAAAACTGTTAATTCAACTTTCTTCCAAAGTTCCCACAACAGTAGCATTGATGCCACAATTATGCCCGATGCTTGGGTACAACATTTCTCTAGCCTATATAGCAGTAATGGTGAGCAATGTCCCACTTTAAATCATTGGGTCACATAAAAAGGCCATGAAATCTTAGAGCTGGCACGCCCAACGTTTGACGAAGTTGAAAAGGCACTAAATCAGACTATAAAGAATAAGGCACCTGGCCCAGATGGTATCTCTGCCGATATTTTACTGGCCAATCCAGGCCTTTGGCTCCCTCTGCTGACCAATATTCTAAGCTGCATAGCCTCCCAGGGCCACCCAAAATCTTGGGGCACTGTGATTATAGTGCCCATTTTTAAAAAAGGGGACAAGTCAGAGCCAAGATGTTATTGCCCAATCTCACTAATTTGATGCACTTGTAAACTGATGGGCAGGGTCATCCTAGTTTGTTTGGAGACTTGGGTAGCTGAAACTGGGAAGTTTTTGGACATAAAATATGGCTTCAGGAGGGGCCTGGGAACTGTTGAACAGTGTCTCAACCTCCACCTGGTCATAAGCAAGTACACAATAGCTAAGGCCGGTTCCCTTTATCTCGGGTTCATGGATCTCACATCAGCTTTTGACTGGGTGCAGAGAGAGAAGCTATGGGAAAAAATGCTGGACCTGGGCATCGATCCATCCCTAGATTATTTTTTAGCCCAGATGCACCAGGATGTGACTGGGAGGGTTAGGTATGGGGCGGATGGGGAACTCTCTGCTCCCATTAAAATGAGCCATGGGTTTCGTATGGGGTGCATCCTTGCCCACTTCTTATTCTGCCTTTATATTAACGACCTAGAAAGTTATATTAATCAATGGCTTGCTGATGTCCCCAAGATAGGCACTAGAAATCTCCCGGCATTACTCTATGCCGATGACTTTGTGTTAATGTCTAGACCCAGTGTAGGCCTGCAAAAGCTTGTCACTAGATTTAATGAATTTATGACTGAACTGGGTCTAAAGACCAATACGTCCAAGTCTTATACCATGGTGGCAGGTAAATCTCCCCCCCTTTTGAAATCATGTTTTATTAATAATGAAATGTTGTCCTATGTCCCAACTTTTTCGTACTTGGGAATCCCTTTCGACCAGAAAAGTACTTGGCATCACTTAGTAGAAACAAGGGTCAGTAGTTTTAATCAAAATCTGGAGGCGCTGTTTAGGTTCACAAAGAAGCTAGGCTAAAGACTGATTGATTCAATAATTAATATTTATATGGCCCGCTCGTGTTCTGTAATTCTGCATGGGGTTGGAGTGTGGGGATCCTGCAATCCGGCTCGCCTCCAGAATAATTTTTTGAGACGTTTATTAACAGTTCCAAATAGTCTCCCCATTATCTTTTGTCAAAACGAACTTGGATTGACTCCTCTAACTCATCGTATACAAATTGTACCAATTTTATTATGGCATTCAATTTGGGCAAAAGATGAGCCGGCCCTTAATCGTGCAATTATACTGGACTGTTTAAATCTTGATTACATGCAGAAGATACCTTGGTTTAACTATGTAAAAAAGCAGCTGGAGACAGTGGGGATGGTGGACTGTTTTTACAACCCAGAGTGCATTGCAAAGATCTCAAAAATCCAGCTGAAAAAGGACTTTTTATCCTTTTTAAAGTTGTTTAGTGAGCGTTTGGAGATAGGAAAAAAGAGTCTCCGAATATCTGTTTCTATTATGCTCTTCAAGTGTTGAGCCCTATCTCTCTTTTTATTTCTGTCATGTTAAAATGTTTTATCTTATCAGATCAGGTTTGGCATTGCGCACTTCTTGGTTTCCTATCCTCACAAAGCTTACTGTGATGCTAAGCTGGATCTATGCCCATGTGATTCCAAATCTACACAGAACACGCTGCACTTCCTGTTTTTTTGTCAACTCTACATTAAGCCGAGGCGGGATTTTATCACCCCCCTACTAAAATTTCCAAATATCAGGAAGTGCCGGCCGGCCCTATACCACCTCCAGCTTTTAAATGATGAATATACATGTTTAATGGTCTATAGATATATTTTCACAGCTGTCCGCTTACAGAATTTGGTTGGGAAATGATTTTTTAAACTGTAATCAGATTTTTAATGAATCACTTTTGGATTTTATGGTTTTAGGGACATAGGGTTGCCTTAAAGATTAATATACACCATCTGTAAGTCATGCTGCTATTTGTTGAAACATTAATTTAATTATCACGGTTACATTTCTGATCATGATTGTCTATTGTTATGAAGTCTATTATATATATTATATATTGTCTGTTTCATGTTTTAAATGTTTTTTTTAACATTTGTGATGTACTCTTTTGTGGCTGCAAGCCAGCCGAATAAAGATATTTGACTGACTGACTAAATGCACCCTGCCCTATGAGCCTTAAGGGCCTACCTTGGAGGTAATTTATAAGTATTTAAAAGGAAGGTACAGACCAGGCAAAAGGTTTATTTTGTCAGGTCACAATGGCAGTTTAGAACTGCACTACAAGTTGCAGTGGCAGGCCTGAGATATGCTTTTAAAGTGATACTTTAGTGGGTAGTACAATGAGTAGTACAATGAGTGTTGCAGCCACTAGTAACATTTAATTTACAGGCCTTTGGTACATGCAGTATCATATACTAGGGACTTACATGTAAATTAAATGTACCAATCAAGCAGATGTCAATTGTATCATGTTTTAGTCAGAGAGCATATGCACTTTACCACAGAGAAAAAGTGTACAGAGTCCTAATGTTGTACAGATTTTACCTCCTTCAGTAAAACTGTGCATTTGTTGGACAGCATAAATATCAGGATTGTGCCAGATTGATTCTGTGCACACCATCAGGATATGTTGGCCTATGTCCCTGCTAGCCACAGTGCACCATCAGTACCGCTAACCTTACAGGGCAACAAATGTGTGCGCAAACTTAAAACGTGACAACCCTGATCCCACAAGGAAATCGTGGTAACAGATCTAGATCCTTTTCGTTTGGACTCTCATGCATTCCCAAAGAACTACACAAGAAATACTCAGTGAGGCTTTTCAATATTTATTGAAGCGTTGTGATTCTTGCATAAAATACGTGTGCTGCGATAATTGGTAGAATGAAACAGATTAGCGTAATTAGCATCACAAGAACAGTGAAAAGGATGAACATTTCCACCTTTGTGCTAAGACAGTGAATATATGCAGGTATATAAGTACTGTGTATAGCTGTACTCCTACCTAGCACTCCCTAACCTAGTTTTGTCTAGGGTGGGTGACCTGCCAAATCCCTGCCAGGGTGGACCAACTCCCCGTTACCTGTGAGTAAGTGTCATCAGGCTGCCCGTCTTGGTGTACAGCTGCACATCCCTCGTGTTGGTACTCAGGAATCAGCTGAGCTGAAATTCTGACATGTGGTAACCTCGCAGTGTCAGCAGTGTTTCTGTATGTATAATAATAGAACCCATGTGGCCATGTTGCAACCCCTGTCAGGCCGCAATTGTTTATCCTAGTTGGATAGCGTCAACACTTACCAGACAATAACATAAATAACATTTGCGCAGAGAGCTTTATCCCTTGTACTGAATGTTCAAGGTATCATGAATGTGTGCCTATGAAGTGGAAATGTAACCAATGCAGATTCAGAGAATGTTGTCTTGCATTGTCACACGTGTAAATGTATGTCAAAAGTCACTGTGCATAAAAGAGAAGGGATCTCAAGAAATGTGAGCATTTAAAATAGCAGCGTTTCTTACCAGGCCTATCCTGACCACGTGACACCCACTCCTTGGACGTAAGTCGGTGAATGCTATCCCTAGACAAATGCTAAAATATAAGGATCATTTAGTATAAAAGGAACTCTACTAAAATCTAAAAAGCATCACGCTTCTTTAATAACAAAGAGCTTAGAGAAAGCCTTTACTTAAAATCTTTAAAAAAAATTAAAAGCTAGTCAAATATACTTAAAAAGTAATTCAGCATAAAAACAAAGCTGAATTAAAAAGTGCCCCACAATTCAAATCTGCCAGATTGTTTATGTGTTCCGAGAGGTAGACGAAGCATTGCTGTTCCTAGCCACAGAAGACGATGTTCCCTGAGGCACTCATTGAATCAGATCCATAGAGCAAACATGTGCCCATCCATCCACTTCAGCAGCTGCCGAAGTAGGAGTAGCCAGTGCGAGATCTGCAGAAGCTGAGCCAAGATCTAGATCACTAGGAGCAGAAGCATCCCAGGAGGGCTCATAGAATGCGTTTCGAAGTAACAGCAAGCGCAAGGGACAACAGAACAAGTGGGCCGTTAATGGGCTCACCGGTAGGTCAATGTCAAAAGGCCGAACGAGTTGTGTTCCTAGGCATATATCCAGTGCACACTCGAAAGTGCACAGAAGACAGCAGAATACAGGCTGCACGCAGTATAGCCACACAGGCCGAAAGGACAAGAACTAGCATTCATTTCGTTCTTGAAGCAAAAGTGTGCCAAAACACTGTATCATGCATTTACGACACAGGAGCACATGTGAAAGTGCTAGTTCTATTTGGCCTCTCAATGGAAAAGCACAGTCCCGATAATCAGGAACAGGTCCAGTGGGAGACCTCCAAAAATGTTTCCCAGCACAGAGTGCATGAATGATGTCATGACTCCGAAGACTGCCTTGAAGGTGCAAACCAAGTCAGAGCCTATTTACTTAAAAAAGTGTTCCACTCCCATGGTACTTGACATGTGAAAAATGTGGTGCACAAGTTCCCCAAAATGTAGCGGGAAATTAGTGCTGAGTAGCAACTGTATCTCAGAAGCAGAACGTGCATCTTGAAGATCAGACGCCTCCGTTGCAGATCTTAAGGCCACATCCTACTGGAACAGTAAGGCTTTCAGCCTGCTCAAACATCAAAGTGCAAGTTTGAAAGCTTTATCAAAGGCCAAAGTGTTGCCTCCTTCACTCTACGGACAGGTGGAAACAATACTTGTGTACAAGTCACAACTGCAGAAACCGTCACCACATAGGTGATTCCCGGTTTCATCCCATAGCAGCTTTGATCGTTCAACATCAAAAAACTCCCATTCAAAACAAGCTTGTGGCATTAAGTTGTTGCCATAGTACGCGACTGGAATGGAGTGGCTGCAGAGTCCAGCTTAATAAAATAATCGATTTAAGCTGTGACTGCTCATGTTGTAAACAGGACATGTCATTCTGTATGATGTCTATCACAGATGACATATTGTTACCCAGAGGGTACATCCTATAGTCATACCATTATCTACTACAGCAAGAGCCCTTTCTAAATTTGCCCTGTCAATCTAGTGCAGTCTCTCAGCTGCCTCCTGCTAAGAGACCTTCCACATTTCATTGTATATTGCATACAAGGAGCGCTTTTGACGTGGTTTTCGAGGCCCTACTAAAATGTCCTGTGGTCCCATGTCATCAAAAAGAAGGGGCAAGTGTTGTTTCACTTGGGACAATGTTGAGGTTTTTTACAAATCAAGGTACAACTTCCCAACACTGTAAGTTGTTACCACCCACAAGTGTTGTGTCTGCGCATAATGTGGGCCTGGCCTGCTGATTTTAAACTTTTTTGTGTCACCCAGGAAACATGCATGACATCTATTAGTGTTTGATGGCCACACTAATCATTCCCCTTGATTGGCACCTGAAGAATTGTATGAACCCTTGCGAAGCAGGGCATCTAGTGTTTCCTCCGTGTTATTTGTGAACAGTTGCCAGTTCGCAAAACATGCAAATGTGGGAATGTTTGGTGTGTTTAAATTGTTTATCCTAGCCTGGCCAAGACATGATATTTGCAGCACTGTTTTGTTCAGGAGAATCAGTTCTTGTGGTATCTGGCATGATCTGAATAATACAATCTCACAATTACGGTTCTAGAGGGATGAATTATTACCATCAATGATACCACTCCGTATAATCTATCTCACAAAAAGGCAACCAGATGGTGTATTGTGAAAACACAATAAAAAAGTGGAGGGAAGGAAGAGGCACTCATGTGTTAAGACAAGAACCCTCATTAACCCTAGGGTGACATGCTTCATCATTGTCTTCCCTCTTCACACTGGGACCGCAAGGTACCCAGTGTGGACTACAACTCCCCTGTAGGAGAGGAGCATGAGGTGTTTTGATGTCATCCAATCTAAGGCTATGAGTGAGGGGCAGAGTGCAAAACAAAACTTAGGTAAATGTGAATTAAAACTATCTCCTGGTGGGCAAGATCAATCTTTATTGGTGCCCCCAAGGGACAAGTTAAAAAAGGCTAAGTGAAAAATAGGATTATGGATATTTCCCTATTGGGATCAGGTCAACATGTTTCTGCCTCGGTAGACCCAAAGGTTCTTGGCATTCCTCAGGACCATTCTTTGTGTCACTCTGCTCTAATTGTGCAAAAATAATAATGATAGTAAATGAATACCATACTTTTACTGGTATGGGGGTTATCAGTGGTACCAGCTTCTAGTCAGGTCCACTGGCTGTAATGATATAAAAACACATGTCAAAACCCAGTATGCTTCATACCAGGTCCCAATGTTGACAAAACACCAGTGTCCCTCACCAGCACTGCAAAAATGTGTAGGTGCAAAATATATGATTCATATAAGGTCTCACCAATTTCGAAACTATTAGTCATACTCCACCATCATAAGTCCTTTCATAGCCTGTATCAGGTCTATAAAGGTGTATAAAATCATAATAACAGTTGTAACGTGTAGCCACTCTCTTCTGGTTATCTCCATCTTTCAATCTAAATAAATACTGAATACTTAAGATGCGCGCACTAAGATGTCTAGATACTCTATCAAGGTAAACCGACTGTAGAAATTTCCTATAGTGCCCATCATTCAGTTGATCGTATCTGGGAAAATACTATGATATGTTGTGCAGGTGCGAACTTCGTTATGAATTTTAAATGCTACCTAGCACATTATGCACTTACATCTATGTGTTTAGTGAGTCCACAATGCATTTTCGTAATTAGTGCATTACAAGAAGCTTCACGATCCATTATATATTAAACAGTCAAGCCATTGGCACGAAGCCAGTGTAAGAAACTAAAAAAATCAGACCGTGCCCTGTAACAACACAGACAGTATAACGCAGAAGCGTTACCATTCACAATTTACACCTTACAAAATGCGGGGCATGCACCGTAAAACTACAGACAGTTAGTATGCTGCAATAGCGTTAAAATAAAATTCAAGCTTTTTCAAATAAGGGACGCGCCCCGACGGGCACCTTACCTGTATCCTGTCTCCGACCGCACAAATGAAAGGCTTAAGGGGGAGAACAGGCTACTGGCGTCTCTCTTTTAGCGCGACCCGACGGAAATGACCACATGATCCATTTCCGCTATTGTCAAAAGGATGCTGGGAAATGTAGTTAGTTCCCTATGTGCTATGTGTTCCAAATAACAACATCCACATCAAGGGACCACTCACATCCAATTGTATGTCAGGAAATCATTAAAACATTGTCATGTAAGACCTACCCTGCGGCTACAAAAAGGAATTATAATATCACAGACATGACATTTAAGGAAAAGGTAGGTACATCGCATATAAGTCAATATTGTGTGTTGTGGTAGTTACTTAAGCCACGGGCCAGCTATCTCAAATAGGAGGATCAGCTCACATATACAGTAGGGTAACAACTCTCATTTAAAGCGAGGCCACAAGCATGATCTTCATGTAGTTTGACTACAGCATGGGGGTGCGACCTCCATTCCGGTGTACACCAGATATATTATAATGAACACCAGGGATATCGTCGTTAAGCCCTAACGTGTGACTCTGGGTACCGAACACCCAGCGTTGTTCCCTCCGGAATAGCACCTTCTCAAGGGGACCCATTAGTGTATCATATTTGGGTTTGTCAAGGACCGCCCAAGACAGATCGTCCTCTGTGTGGCCCATTTCCAGAAAATGTCTAGTTAGTCGTGTATTTGATTTTTTACATCTAATAGAACTGCGATGTTCTACAATTCTATGTTTGACTTTACGTGTGGTCATGCCAATGTATTTAAGAGAACTAGGGCATGTAATCATATAAATGACACCCCATGAATTACAATTGGTATGGTTGGTCAAATGCCATGGTTTACGTAGGCCCAGTTCTAGTTGTATAGTGTGTTGTGTGAAAGGACACACCGAGCATGACCCACATGGGAAATGACCTACCACAGGGGGTCCTCTCCACAGAGATTGTTTTGTCTCCTGCATTGATCGGCCTCTAGGTCGTGTATGCACTAACAGGTCCTTTAGGTTTCTACTCCGTTTAAGAGCAAACAACGGTCTGTCAAGGGACAACTCTCCTTTGTTTAGGGTATGCCAGTTCTTATTAGCTGCTTTTTTGATGGTGTCTGTGAGATGGCTAAATGTGGTCACACATGCCAATCTATTTGTCTTCTCCTTATGATGTGTCTCCAGAAGAGCCTCCCTATTATTATTGTGTGCTCTCTTAGTCGCTCCAAGCACTAGATGGTCAGGGTACTGGCGTTTCTGTAATTCTCTGCTTAAATTCATGGCATATTGTTTATATTTCTCTACTTCCGTACAATTTCTTCTCAGCCTCAAGAATTGGCCCACGGGGAGATTGTTCAACAGTGCCCTGGGGTGGAAGCTTATGTAGCTTAGTAGAGAGTTGCGTGCTATAGGCTTCTGGAAAAGTTCAGTGTTAATTCTGCCATCTTTAGGGTATAGCAGGAGGTCCAAAAAAGAAATCTGAGCAACACTCAATTCACTAGTAAATCGTAAGTTGAAGTCTAGAGTATTCAACCATCCTGAGAAGGCGTCAAGGGACACCTGGTCACCTTCCCAGATGACCGAAATGTCATCTATACATCGACTCCATAACTTGAGATTTTGTTGGAATGGATTGGTGACAGAATAAATGTGCTTGGTCTCAAACCCGCGCATGTACAAACTGGCCATGCTTGGGGCACATGTGCTGCCCATAGAAGTTCTGGTTATTCCCAAGACAATAGGTCTCCCTGGTGGTGGTCTTCGGCCCATATGAATTTTGGGTAAGATGTAAAATGCTGGTATTTTGGGATGTTTCTGGATTAGAAACTCGGCTTCCCCTTTTGTGATCCAATCTGAATCTCTCCCTTTATCTACTAAGGTCCTTATTTCTCTTTGTAATCTGGTGGTGGGATCACGTTAGATGGGTCTATAGAATTTAATATCCTTTAGCTGTCTGAGGCATTCACTGCGGTAGACTTCTGTATCCAAAATCACAGTAGCACCGCCCTTGTCAGCGGGTTTGATGGTAATAGTAACATCATTGACCAACTCTTCTACGCACTTACTCTCTTCCCTGGAGATGTTACAGAACGGTCTTTTTGCTCGATCTTTGTTAGTCTCAAAATGCTTCATAACAGCTTTCTCAAAGGTGGAAACCTCTGAAGGTACTTGTTGAAGCGGAGGCAGAAAAGTCGATTTGTTTCTCAAACCTGTGTTGGTATTAAAGGTACACACATGTGCCCCAAGCATGGCCAATTTGTACATGCACGGGTTTGAGACTAAGCACATTTATTCTGTCACCAATCCATTCCAACAAAATTCTTGTTATGGAGGCGATATATAGATGACATTTTGGTCACCTGGGAAGGTGACCAGGTGTCCCTTGACGCCTTCTCAGGATGGTTGAATGCTCTAGATCTCAACTTACACTTTACTGGTGAATCGAGTGCAATGGCTTGACTGTTTAATATATAATGGATCGTGAAGCTTCTCGTAATGCACTAATTACGAAAATGCATTGTGGACTTACTAAACACATAGATGTAAGTGCATAATTTGCTAGGTAGCATTTAAAATCCACAACGAAGTTCGAACCTGCACAACATATCATAGTATTTTCCCAGATACAATCAACTGCATGATGGGCAGTATAGGATATTTCCACAGTCGGTTTACCTTGAAAGAGTATGTAGACACCTTAGTGCGCGCATCTTAAGTATTCAGTATTGATTTTGATTGAAAGATGGAGATATCCAGAAGAGAGTGGCTACACGTTGACAACTATTATTATAATTTTATACACCTTTAGAGTCCTGATACCTGCTACGAAAGGACTTATGATGGTGGAGTATGACTAATAGTTTCGAAATTGGTGAGACCTTATATAAATCATATATTTTGCACCTACACGTTTTTGCAGTGCTGGTGAGGGACACTGGTGTTTTGTCAACATTGGGAGCTGGTATGAAGCATACTGTGTTTTGACATGTGTTTTTATATCTTTACAACCAGTGGACCTGACTAGAAACTGGTACCACTGATAACCCCCATACCAGTAAAAGTATGGTATTCATTTACTATTATTATTATTTTTGCGCAATTAGAGCAGAGTGGCATAAAGAATGATCCTGAGGAATGCCAAGAGCCCTCTGGGTCTACTGAGGCAGAAACATGTTGACCTGATCCTAATAGGGAAATATCCATAACCCTATTTTTCACTTAGCCTATTTTTACCTGTCCCTTGGGGGCACCAATAAAGATTGAACTTGCCCACCAGGAGATAGTTTTAATTCACATTTAGCTATGTTTTGTTTTGCACTCTGCCCCTCACTCATAGCCTTAGAGTGGATGACATCAAAACACCTTGCTCTCCACTCCTACAGCGAAGCTGTAGCCCACAGTGGGTACCTTGCGGTCCCAGTGTGAAGAGGGAACCCAATGATGAAGCATGTCACCCTAGGGTGAATGAGGGTTCTCATCTTAACACATGAGTGCCTCTTCCTTCTCTTTCTTCCCTCCACTTTTTTGTTGTGTTTTCACAATACACCATCCAGTTGCCTTTTTGTGAGATAAATGATCTGAATAATGCCTTGTTTCTCTGAACTTGCCAATCCTTTGTTCCCCAAATTGATTTTAAATCAACCGTGTCCCTCTAAAAGTCAACCCCTTGTGCATACAACTGGAAAAGAAAAGATTCAGAATATATTAGCCTTGCGTCAGTAAGCATAGTTTTCTTTGCTGGTGTTAGTGTGAGCCTATAACAATATGACCCTTGGTCTGTGGTATTTTGACTGGAAAAATATGCAAACGTTTGTGCAAACGTGTGTGAGCTACCCCGTGGTGGTGTAAGCAGTATTCCAATTTCATGTAACTAAACACAGCACATGGAGTACTTGCTTTATGCAGGAAATGTTGGCCAAAATGTTGAAAACAGAACATTTCCTCAAAATTAGTCGTTTCTTCATACATGTCCTCAGAACTGAAAACAGTGGAATGCTCTAGATCCTTTAGCATTTCATATACTGTATCAATGTCCCAATCATCGGAGACAGTACTAGGGGTGGTAACATCATTTAAAGAAATGTGAAATACATACAGTATTTGCAAAAGTTCATTTGGTCCAAATATATCATACAACACCCTATCCCAAACAATTTAATCAGGAACTGAAACAGCAGAAATGAGAAAGGCCTCTTCACACTTTGTGTGATGAAGAATAAGGTATTAAAGTAACATTCACCAATTGTACAGCTGAGCGTTCTGGGAGATAGTGTCCATTTAGAAGCAAGAAAAAGACTGTCACATAACCAATCCACAGGACGAGGAAAAGTTATGAAATTGTAATCCACAGGTATAGCCATGGAGGAACAAAGTACCTCATCTTCAGCCAAAAGTAGAACACACGCAATCTACCTCAGAGAGGTGGAATTGGAGGTGGTAGTGGCTCAGATGAATCTGACGAGAAGTCATCAAAGTCAACAAAGTAGCCAGAGGCTATTCGATCTATTTTTGGTAGCTCTGTAGGCTGTGTTGAACTTGGAGTTGACTCGAATTGTGGTACATTGATGTAGACATCATCCATGTCGGGTTTCCGAATAGAAATCTGTGTTGCTTTACAAGTTGTTTGTATAGTTGTTGTAGATGTAGCAGGTAGAAGAGATACTTCATTATTTACTATCCCCAGCTGAGGAGTAGAAGCTTCCTCGCTGATCAAAACTTCTAATGGGACTTAGTGCATAGTAGTGAGAAGAGACAGGTAACTACTGAGGATCCCACATGGCCTACTGTGTGAAACCGGCCACATGATGTGGTTTTATGAGATCTATTGACACAAACCTCTTGTTTTTGCAACCAGCCAGGGGCAGTAGAAGTACAGTCTGGTGCCTTCAGCAGCCAGGAGAGGTATAGGCACTCTGTAAGATTGCCGAAATTATTTCTTATTCACTATGTTCTCCCTGACCAGTTCACTAATCTTGGGGACCCAGCCAGAGGCTGCTAAAGCTTCCTTGACTTCTCCAGTGGCAGTGCGTTTTACTTGGACATTGCTCTGTGCGTCCTGGAAACTGTTCACTTCCTGTTAAACAGCCAAATGTTCATTGATATCAAATGGTGTTTCATCCGCCACTATGCTGGGACTGTTGAGGTCAGGTACCCATATCTTAACCTCAAACAGGATCTCATAGGGAGTCCATCCACCCAGGGATTTTTTAGGCAGATTGTTTAGTGATCCTTGGACCACATATAGGTGATGGACCCAACTGTGATCTGAGCCTAATACCCTAGCTGTTAAAGACTGCTTTGAGCCCTGGTTTTTCCTCACCACTACCGAATTTCACCCAGGATGATAGGGGGAGAAGTACTGCATTGTCACACCCAATTCTCCCATGGTGTCTTTGTAAGCCTTAGAGGCGAACGCCGTCCCCTGGCCCGAATGGAATGAGCCAACTGCGTATGTTCCGATGAAGACTTGCAAGTCTTTGATAACGGTTCGGGTATCAGCCAATCGCTGTGGCCAAATCCATAGGAATCGAGAGCAGGAATCCACTCCAACCAATAGGTATTTGCAAACCCCATCTGATTGTAAGGGGCTGCAGTAGTCCAGAAAAAAACAAGCGAGAGGCTTGTCTGAGATCAAAAGAGGTGTCTGCGGTGGACCTTGCCACAGTGGAACCCTTCATCTGCTGGCATATGCCACATTTAAGAACAAAGTCACTAGTCTATAAATATCTGGCCACCAATAGCGTTGCTGCAAAACTGAAATTGTAGCTGCACCCCTGTGTGTGCAGATGCTAAGTCCTCATGTGCTGCTATGATCAAACCTAACCTACAATCTGAATTTGGTATTACTCTATCCCCTACCCCAAAATACAAGCAAATGGTATGTTTTGTACACTTTACTGGTAGGAGTACTTATCTGGAACTCCTTTCAGCAAATGGGTGTCTTCACCTGCAGTGTTGACAGCCATCATGATGACCCTATCTATTCTCGTAGTGGAACGAGTAATCGCAGTGACAACAGCAGTTTGCACTGTTGCTTTTGCAGCTTCATCAGCCATGGAATTCCCTATAACGTGTATCCGCACACACTGGTGACTCAAGGTGTGAATTACATGAGTCCGTGGCAAGCATTCTTTCAGCTTAGCCACTTGTTCCCAAAGCATTTTTTGCTTTATGGTCTACCCTTTGGAATCTCTGAATCCGTTCTGGCTCCAATAGTGTAAATTCTCTTTGTAGGACTGGACATAACAATATGAATCACACACAATGAGTGTAGATAATTGTGGATCTCTATTCTCTAGTGCCAGAGTCAGAGCTCTAAGTTCTGCCAGTTGTGCAGTCACCAAGTGATTACGTGTAGGTTTTTTCAGGTTGGAATTTACCATCCCGCATTCGCCCCTTCCCGGCTGCGCATGTCACCGAGTATTGGTGCTTTGTCCCTACCACAGGTTGTGCAGAACCATCAGTATAGATGATGTAATCATATTGATCAAGAGGCACGACTTCATTAGGCAGAGTATATCTGTGTTCATACTGCAGAAATGGTTGTGTTTGTAGTGTAGAATTAAATCTGTAGTCTACATCTGCTGTGGTGAAACAGTTGGCCCATTGTATCCATCTCAGATGTAATGCTTTTGCATTGGGAATGCTAGCTTTTGTGACAGCCTCTAAGGCTGGCACCGGAGCAATGACAATTATTCATTTATCCTGAGCCAATGCACTCTCTCTCACCACAGCAGTCTGCACTGCTATCAGAATCTTTTCTGTTGGTGCAAAATGCATCTCGGCATTGGTATATAAATGCGATTTATATACAAATTGGTACAGTGTCATCTTCATTGAATGTAGTATAGGTATGCCCTGATGACCCCGCAATGATCTGGATCGCCAGGTTGGTGGTGTTAACACGCGTGTAAGTGTTTAGAAGCTAGCATGTTAACTTATACTGAACGTAAAATCTAGGTGTGTTCAGTTGTACAATGTGTGCTTGAAAAGTCTTTGATAAATTAAGTCATAGAAGGGTTTAACCCATTCTGCATAATCTGGAATGTATATTCGGCCAAAATTGAAGTATCCCAATACAGATTGAAATTTCTTCAATGTGATTTGTGGTTGTAAAAGTGCACACTTCTCAAAGAAGTGCGTCACATGTCTTTTGTCTTCACTTGACAGCTCGTATTCCAGAAACAGGACACTGAGTTGGGCATTTTTTTTTTTTTTTTATTAAATTTGTAGCCCATGTGAGCAAATTCCAGAAATATGCGATCTACTCTTGTTATGTGTGTAGATAGGTCATCATCTGTCAAATAAATGTCATCAACATAGGACAATGGCTGATTGTCAAATTATTGTATAAGCTCTGTAACCCAGGGCTGTTTTTATACCGAACTGTCCCTGAGAACCCAGCACTGAAAATTTGGTTGAATATCTGCTTTCAAGTGCTATATTTTGGCACAAAAATTCATTTGAGATATCTAATGTTGTTTTGTATTTTTTATGCACTTCATTGTTCATTAGTGTTGTGCTGTGCACATTCTGTACTACGAATGTATGTGTAGCTGTGTTTAAATGTCTGTAATCTAATACAAGACGATATGAATGGTCAGGTTTCATAACTGGAATCAATGGATTATTCATAGGAGAGGTGCAACTTTCTATTACACCTTGGTATTCAAGTTGTGCTAGAATCTCTCTAACTTGTTTTTTAGCCTCATTTTTAATGGAGTATTTTCTTTGAGATTGTGGGGTCGACCTCAAAGGTATCTCATGATCAGGGGAATGGTCATTCCACCCCACATGGTTACAGTATAACGTAGGAGCCAGCGCTAACTCCCACTCCTTGGCAAAGTAATATTTAACTGATTCTGGCATGAGGTCGGGAAAGACAGGTAAAATTACCATTTCCCCGTTTGAGTAGTCCATCACAAATTCAGGTGGCCAATCCTTTTCATCCAAAAGAATATCATAGCTGAATTGCAGGTTCTCCTAAAAGAGAACATTAATGTTTCTATATATTTCCCCGTCCAAAAGGAGTTGCATCTCGTACAAATGATGCGGGACGCCTACCCTGGTATCTGGTGTTTACACCTGGATATAGTCATTCAACGCTACTCCCACCAGACAATCCATCAGGTTCTTTCAAACTATTGTGACTTCTGCCATGCTGTCCAGCATGGTCAGAGCCCACTCCCCGCTCAGAAGCTGTGTCCTCAATCTCCGTGGCACGTTTGACTTTCAGTCCAGCTACCTTCTTCTTGTTGAATTGAGGTTTTGTCTGTTTGGGTTTATCTTCCTTTTTATTATGTAGTCAGACAAGCGCTGTGAGTCCTTCTTTGGTTTCACTTACATCTCTGATCTGTGCCCTGATCGCCCACCTCTCTCTGATCATTTCTCGGATGTGTCCTGAAAGGAATGAGATGAACGAGACCCAGTATCGTGACACCTAACAGGCGCTTTAATATTATCATGGTTAAACAGATTATAGCCTTTTTAGCGGCCTCCTGTTGAGGAGACCCACCCCGTGACTTAGTCTTTTCTTTATGTTTCTTATTACCACTTCTTCTTTGTAGAAAAGTCGGGTGCTAGCCTTGAGTTATCCTTTTTGGAATTACTCTTAATTTGAGGTTTACTAGGTCGGACTCTCAAATTATCTCTACCCACTGTTGCGTAAGTTTCTTCAATTATGTTTGGTAATTCACACTCCTGTGGGTCGGAGCCAAATTAGTGAGTCGCTGGCATATAGCCAATGCTGCTGCATCCCCTTTAATGTTACTTAACATAATGGCGGACACTGCAGATACATTTTCCATCAGTTTCATTCCCAAATCCAGGGCAGGGGCTGTCCCGTATGTACTTTGAATCTGTTTAAGCTCATCTGGCAAAATAGCTAATGAGGGTGTACCATGAGTTCTGGTATATACTGCAGCAAATACCGTATCCCATGTGGTGCAGTCCTCCACAGGGGAACAATCCTCATTGGCAAGCATATTGTAAGAATTCTGTGTTCTTCCTGGGGTCCTGTAAGGGGAAATGCTGCTTCAAACTGGCTTTATATTTGTGGAATCCAGAGCGGAATCTCCCCCCATCTGGTGGGAATTTTACCCATAACAGTGTTGATAGTCTGTGGACTAACACCTGGTGTAGCCAATTGTGGTTGTGCAGCTTGAACAGCCCTCGCAGGCTTTATTGTCATTGTTCGCTTGACAAACTGTGTTAAAAATCTATATGTTTTGATCAGATCTGTGTACAATATACGCAATTCTGGTGCTCCCAGATTATCTAAATCTGGATATGGTGTGTATCCAGTTTAGACTGGCCATGCTGCTCCCTCATTGCTAACGGCACCTAGTTTAACATTGGTATGTATATGTGGTAGGGCACCTTCAAACCAATTTTGATGTTCTTGGCAAGTTAATGGTACTTCTAAAGCTTCATAAGCTGTGTAGTTGTTAGGTACAGTATCTTCAGTGTATGTGTGAAAGAGTTTTGTAGCTGCATCGGCTGCTGCAAATGTAACCCATGAATAGAATACCTCTGTGCTGAATGCTTCGTGAGCCACCACCACGAAGGTAATGTCTCTACCCGTCTGGGACAGAACACGTTGCAACAACATTTATGTAACTGCATATCTGCAGCTACCCAGTAACTTGATAACGGTGTCATCGGTTTTAAACGTTTTGATATGTAGAATCAGAGTGGGTACCCCTATGGGGAGATCCTTTGAAAGGTTCAAGCTTAAACAACCTACACCCAATGCATAGGGTTTAACCTACTCAGCTGAGGAGGATTTTCCCTAACACCAAGGACGTCACCTGTTAATAGGTGAGTAGGGGTCCATCGGTACACAAACGAAAACTACTAAAGTGACCCATTAAAGAAGAGCCCAAACTATAACCTTGGTGGCGTCATGTCATACCATGGCTTGTATCTCCCTCTGTAAAACTGAGCGTTTGTTGGACAACATAAACGTCAGGATTGTGCCAGACTGATTCTGTGCACACCCTCAGGATATGTTGGCCTATGTCCCTGCTAGCCACAGTGCACCATCTGTACCGCTAACTTTACAGGGCAACAAAAGTGTATGAAACCTTAGAACTTGACAAACCCGATCCCCATAGGAAATCACAGTAAAAGGTCTAGAACCTTTTCATTTTGACTCTCATGCATTTCCAAAGAACTACACAAGAAATACTCAGCAAGGCTTTTCAATAATTATTGAAGCATTGTGATTCTTTCATAAAATATGTGTGCTGCGATAATTAGTAGTATGAAACAGATTAGCATAATTAGCATCACAAGATCAGTGAAAAGGATGAACATTTCCACCTTTGTGCTAGGCTAGTGAATAAATGCAGGCATGTAAGTACTTTGTATAGCAGTACTCCTACCTAGCACTCCCTAACTTAGTTTTGCCTAGTGTGGGTGATCTTCCAAATCCCTGCCAGAGTGGATTAACTCCCCCCGACCTGTGGGTAAGTGTCATCAGGATGCCCATCCTGGTGTAGAGCTGTACATCCCTTGTGTTGGTATGCAGGAATCAGTGGAGCTAGAATTCTGACATGTGGTAACCCTGCAGTGTTAGTTAAGTGCTCCTCTGTCTAAACAAGGAAGTGGTTGTGTATATATAACAATAAAACCCATGTAGCCATATCGCAAAACCCTGTCAGTCCGTAATTGTTTATTCTAGTTGGATAGTGTTGCCAACTACCAGACAATAACAAAAATCAAGGTATCTTGATAGTGTGCCTACGAAGTGGATATGCTAGCAACGCAGATTCAGAGAATGTTATCCTGCATGGTCAGGCACGCAAAAGTATGTCAAAAGTCACTGTGTGTAAACGAGAAGGCAACTTAAGAAACGTGAGCATGTAAAATGACAGCGTTTCTTACAGGGCCTATCCTGACCACGTGACACTAATACCAACAAAATGGGTTCAGCAACAGAAGGCAAAAATCTTGCGATGACCCTGCAAAAAGGGTCAGGTCCAACACCCTTCGACTCTTTACAGGTCTGGAAACAGTTGGAGATATTCTCCAGCAAATAACTAGAGCAAATCCTCTTCTAGGTTTCAAATGGGAACAGAATACCACCAGGCTTCATGGAGGTATTGAGGAAGGCACTTCTCCTTGGGGAAGAGTGGGGTAGGCAGGCTGTTGGGCCAAGGCTCCTGCCATTCATTTTGTGCACAGGCAAACCCTGTGTGCATTGTGGAATGTGAGCCTGGAAGAATGAGTGCAGGGCTAAGAGAACTCTCACTATGCAAAAGTGAAGGTCAGCACTGACAGGGCTGGATGTGCTGCAGGTTGAAAGCATGCATGGTTGAATGCAGGGCCTGACAAGCCACTACAGTGTACAATCATTCGCTATGGGCGCCTGGGCTTAGCTTTAGGGCCTGGTAAGAGTTCAGTCCCTAAGCCGAACTTCTTAAAGACCTGTTTTTGGTGGTGCATGGCCTTTGGTTTGGACCAGCAGCCGACCTCCTTTGTGCCTAATCCTGGATGTGTACTGCCATTGGCAAGCACAAAAGGCGCTTGCCACAGGCACCCAATCTCCGGAATGCAAAAGCATGCTCGATTTTGGCTACCCAGCACCCAATCCCTTCTGCACTGCGTAGAGGACAGGCATACATTCAGCCATTCATGATAGGCTCTGTATGCAGGCCCTGCACCATCTTATTGAATATTGATCCCAAAGATATTGTGTGGACAGAGTATTGTGTCAAAAATATAGAGGACCACAATATCAAGACGGTAATACAATTAGGTAAGTATAGACTTACTATGCTTAACTCCACATCTACATACCTTGAAGATGTATATATTGTCAAGGTACATATAAGTTGAGATAAGTAGAGTAAAACTTTGCTTACTCATAGGAACTTACCTTCATGGTATTTTTGTCCACGATATTCTTGACACAATATTTTGTCCACACAATATTTTTTCTACAATAGTTTGTCCAAACACCATCCTACATGCTATTCAACCAGCTGCGTATGACCTTTAGCAGTGCATAGCACATTCTGGGTGCAGGGCTTGGCCTTGCACCAGCCTTGTGCCACTGAACCAGTTGTGCATCGACTATTTAAAAATAATGGAGCTCTACCCATTAATTTGTGGATCCAGAGACCTAAATGTGGATCATTGGATCCACAAGAAATAAAATATTTTTCAATATGAGATTGTGAATGACCCTCTGAGACCTCCTTCATCCTTCTTGTTATCAGGGATGTTTACCCAACCGCTATATGGCCACTGCTACTTTTTTCAGGGCTCAGGTTTTGGTGCCTGAAACGTCTCATGGCCAACGCAACAAAAAGTTGCAGCTGCAGTCAACCAAACAGATTGACTAGATACTTAAATCATAAGTGGATCATTCATTTAGTGGAGGGAAACATGATCCCTTTCCCAATCGCATTTGTTTATTTGTCAAATGTATTATACTGAGAGCTATCATACATTAAACAACAATTGATTTTTGTAATTTAAAATAAGTTTGTATATTCCTATTGGAGAGTTGTGTTGATAATGTTTAAGTACTCAAATCTCAGTGCTTGCTCTACAACCTGTTTCTATGGGAGTGTGTATTTGACCTTGGCCATAACTAAAGACAATAAGCTGAGCCCATGAATAGCTATCCTGGCCCGTGTTTGAGGGTGCAATAGGAAGACTGGAGTCAGTTCACAGCTACTTCTTTTCCTGCTCTCTGTTGTGAATAGTGTAGGAATGCCGCCTTGAGGTCCTATCCTGTACCAGACAGGGGCCATGCCAGGGCCCATGGGTTGCTTGCTGAAACCATGATAGGCATGTGTAAAATGGATAATAGGCTTGTGTATTTATATGCTGTTTGCACAGTTCGCACTAGAGTTGCTCCCCCATAAGTGTCTAATGCAGATTAATTGAAGGCATACATTAGGTACCATTGAAGGGTGAGCTGATTTACTGAGCACATCCTTTCACCCTCGTGGCCACCTTTTTGTCATGGGACCTCTTTTGTCGGGCTTCTCAGGGCGCGCTGGTTGCAGCGGCGCCTGTTCCCGCGTTCAAGGGCGGAGAAGCGAGCCCCGCCCGCTGTTCTTTGTCAGCGGGCGAGGGCGGCGCTTGATTAGTATTTAAAGGAGGGGTCCACGCTGGCAACGCGCTTCGCGCTCCAGCACGGATCCCGCCAGGCCTCCCACTGTTATTTCCCGACTTACCTGAATCCTGTTGACCGCTGTTTTTTCTGTAGACTCTCGCTCGGGTTGCTGGGCTTCTCGTGTGTCCTTCTTCTTCCTTGGTCCTCAGGTGTTCTTCCGGGGCTTGTCGACACGCTGCTCCTTCCTGGCCGGTAACATTGTATCCAGGGAACTTCTGTTTCTTAACCCTTTGCTTCCTGGTAACTTGTCTCTGAAAGACAAGAAATAAGGCAAGGGCTATAAAGAATCGCAGTATCTTTGTTTTTTTGTATTCAGAGCTGCTTTTTGGAAATAAGAGTAAGCACTTATCTGATGGTTCTATGCTCTTGACGGGTGATTCTTGAGGTCTTCTTTATTTTTGGTAAAACTCCTTTTAGCTGCAAAGGAGAAAGAAAAGACACTATTACAAATATCAAAAAACCCCACTAGTGTGTTTTTGCTCATTGTTACCCCTGCTCTTTTTGCCTTATTTTCCGTGCTCCTTCCTGACTAGGGAAATGAGTTTTGGGGTTTTTCCCTAATTGCAGGAGCAACAGATAAATTCTTAATTTTTGAATAAGAGTCATATATACTCTTATGGTGTTTCTAACCTAGGTTTGTATATTATTGTTCATTCCTTGTTTAAATATCAAACCTCCGCAGTCCTTCTACATATTGAACATTGTCCTTCCTTTTAGACAGTGGGAGTGTTCTATCGTTCATGGGAGTCGTTACCTCGCACGTACTTGGCATATTCTTTTTAAGGGTTCTAGAAGACCACCCCCACAGAAGATCCAGTGGACAACTACCCCTTCTGCCTTCCCTTGTTTTGTTTCCCTCCTTCCCCACCTTCCCTCTTTTGCTTTGACTAAATTGGGCGAAGGAGGTAGGTGAGGGAAGTTGGGATCTAGCATCGCTTCCATCCATTTCGTCCCTGCAGTAAATCCAGGTGAGCCTTTACATCTTTTCTCCCATAAAGACAGCTTTTTCTTTGCATAGAGAGAGTGGCCCAGGACCCATCCCCAATGCTTCTTACCTCTTCTCTTGTCTTTATTATTTTCATGACATTGAAGACGAGGGTGGGAGGTAAAGGAAGACTGCAGCTGACAAGAATTGTAATGAAATAGCATTCAACTCGAAATTTTTTAATTTTTATTTAATATTTGTTATTCGCCAGGAAGAAGAAAATAAAGACTTTGGACCCTGCATACAGGATCGGTCTGGGGAGCTGTGCGACGCCCTACTGCTTCTGCTGCTTCTTTTAACCTGCACCTTCCCCTTTACTTGTCATGTGCAGTCAACCATTTTGAGCTCTCCATCCAGTCAAATCACATAAGCTCCGCAATGGCATTGCTTTACTGTGCTTGTCAATACAATTATAGTCTTTAATGTTTCATGTTTACTGATATAGGGAAGGCTAGCAAACAGGTTCAAACTAGAGAATCCAGCAGAAGGAGTAATTTCCTGCACAGAGATGCTATGCACGCGCCGGCACGGCTCGCCTGCAGACGCACAGTGCAGCTGCAGACATTTTCCTCATGTTTATACTAGGGGTCAGCTGGTAATGGAAGGGTGAGTAGATCGATAATATGAAGATTTCGGTTTCTGATGTAAGCTGCCTCTCATATTTCCTCTTTAATGGCGGCAGGCCTCGCTGTTTTTGACTGCATTGTTTGGTGTTCTGCTTGCGACTCGCTCCAGAGCTGGGCTTTTTGAACAAAGACTGCTAAGAGGGCCAAATCATGTCATCCCTTTAAAACTTGCATTAGCCATTTTACAGAGAGCAATTAAAGACTTGTCTGCCCAAGGAAGCATGTGCTTCTGTGTCTTCATTCAATGCTTTAGAAAAATATAAATCTCACTTTCTTGTCAATATTATGGACTGATGTCATTGTCATAGAAGCCCTGCTCGCAGCTCATTTGTGAAATGAGAGGAACACGCAAAAAGTGCAGGGCTTGTAGCTAAATTTAACATATATGAAGTAAAATGTTTAAATCATGAAATCAAACCAGCAACTTGAAGCGCTGAGCTTACCGTTCATTGTAAAGCAATTAATTTGTAAATGAGATTTTTTTTAGGCAGACCTGCATTATCTTGACATGGAGCTTTTTGGTTGCAGAGAACTTTAATACAGATCCCGGCTTTTCTTCACACGTATGACAAGATGGGCTCATCAATAACTCGCAAATAATCTGCCTTTGTGAGTGTGATGCAAGTGTTTGCAAAACGTGCACCTCCGACTCCTTTCTACATTTCACAACCCTCTTTTGTTTGTTAGCATTGTTCATGCTTTCTTCAAATGTATATGGATACAATTTAAGCACATATACGCTGCTTAAAGACTCTCCGCATCCAGATTCCAATTTAAAATGTATTTGTATAGATCTCCCGCAAGTGTGGTTCTTGTCCGCCATTCATTGCTTTGTATCGCAAATAGTGTTCACTGATATAAAGGGCATTTTTCACTGTAATATTTACAATGTGAGGCGAAGCGACTCAAATAATTTTTAGTGGACAAGAAAAATCTATAATTTATATTTGAGTTAATCATCAATCCTAATCATCAAGTATTTCGGCTCTATATCGCTTATTCATTTGGACTAACAACGTTTATTTATGACATGTGCTTTGTGTGTCACCACATGCTGCGTCAAAGTCTCTTTAGGGCAGAGCAATTTAGTCACAGGTGATTAATTTTTTCACAACTGTAGTGCTCTAAACACTTAGGGGCACATGCATCAAAGGTTTTTGCGATCGCAAACGGTGCGAATCGCAAAAATCGGCCGTTTGCGATCGCAAATTGGCCTTTGGAGATGCATGAAAGTAGTTTCTATGCTTAATTCTAAGAATTCGCAATTAATTGCGAATTCTAAATTGACATTGCATTTAAGGAATCGCAATTTGCGATTCCTTAAATGCAATGCTAGAAGCACTTTCAAATAGCGATTTCGCTATTTGGGACCGCAAATTACAGACAAATCAAACTTGTCTGTAATTTGCAATACCTTCGAAAAATGCTCTAAAATGCATTTTTTAAAGTTTTAGGTTACACACACACATGCCCTTGGGGCATGTGTGTGCGCAACATGGGTGCACATCACAATTTCAGGGGTGCAACAGGGTGTCATTTTGACACCCTGGCACCCTTGAAATTGCATTCTCAATTTGCGATTCTCTAATTGCGAATCGCTAATTGAGAATGTCTTCCCATTCATTCCTATGGGCCTCTAGGCCCATAGGAATTAATGGGGAGGTATTCTTAATTGCGACTCGCAATTAGCGAGTCGCAATTAAGGAATGTTTAGGAATCGCTATTTTTATAGCGATTCCTACATGCATAGGCTTTTGCGATTCCTTAATTGCGATTCCTTAATAATCGCAATTAAGGAATCGCAAAAGCCTACCTTGATGCATGTGCCCCTTAGGGCCTTATTACGAGTTTGGCGGTCCTCCTATCTGCCCACCACCGCAACGCCGACAGGAGGACCACCGAGCCTGTTGTGCACCCGTTGACCAGATTCTGAGTTGAATTCAGGGCGGGTGGGCGGTGCTGCGGCAGTCGTAAGGCAGCAGCTGCGTTAGGCTCATAGGAGAGCCTTAAGAGCAGACTGCTGCTGTGACAGCGCCTGGAGCATGTTCCTCCACAGTGTGGCATTCATGCAACATCTTGCAGGGACGGGGGTACAATTCCAGGGGGGGCACATGTTGTGGCCCCCGCATGCACCCCCAGGCCCAGCAGCTGTTAGAGCCCCTTTAGTTACCTCTCCGCCACCCTTTTCATAGCAGGCTCACTGCCATGAAATGGGCGGTGGAAAGCCAACTCGTAATATGCTCTGCGGTGCCGGCACCACCAGTATATTGAGGCCGGTTGCAGAGCTCCGGCGCCACAGAATCCTTGATCCTGGCAGAGCCGGCGGTCTCATGGCGATCTGACCACCACGCTCAGAATACGGTGGGCGGACACGCAGTGGTACTGGTGGTCGGACTGCCACAGTGAGTACGGCAGTCCTGAGGACTGCCGTACTCGTAATAAGCCCTTAAGTGGGGATGTAAACATGTGTATGCAATACATTGCTGGATTTAGTAGTTCCCTTTTCCAGTTGTCATTAAAGCAGTGATAGTAACAATTTTTACTCTTCCACACCTGTGTTCTAAATCGGACTAACAATTATTGGACAGAAAAAAGAAGAGGATTGGAAGCAGACGCATGGGCTGGAGGTGGGATGCCCAAAATATTTCGATAGTCAAGTATAGATAGCACCAATTCCTAATTTGTTTTCACAATATGAGTATCCTTGGAGTTTCATGTAAAACTATCAATATCAGTCTTCAACATCTGGAAAAAAATATGAAGAAACATATATGGTAGTATGTTGAAATGCAATCAAAACCGTAGGCAGAATGTTCACTTTGACATTACTATCTCAGCCTAAAATAGACAAAGGGAGAATCTGAGTCGAGCAAGGCCTCAATTTGTGTTCAAAACTCCAGACCATTTCTATTAATTGCATAGCATGAGTATTATGTGCCTTCAAAATAATAACCTGTCTCATAAACATTTATCTTAAGCCTAGAGAAATCTCCACAGAGCTGTAATTCCTGCTTTAAATTGTAAAGGCCCATGAATTGGGCTTTTGTATAAAAAGATCGCCCACATCTAATTTCATCGAATGGAAACTCACACTGTTAAAAAAAGCCTCAACTTCAGTTGACTTACTCTGCTTTTCAGTCAAAGATTCTATCATGGTTGTCAGTCGACATGTATGCCTTGTTCTATGACCTGTGTTGATCTGTTGAAATGACACAGAGTTAACTACCAATTGAGAATTGAGGATAGAATGTTAAGCACTAATTGCTTGGCGATTTTATCAAGAATCAATAGATACGCATCAGGATTCTAATGCACCATGAAAGAACTTTACAATGTCCTTCAAGTCAGCCAGTCATGGCACCAAGTCAGTGATAGCAATAACTGTGGTCGACTGAATGTAGACAATATTTATGCCTATCTGTCTACCTGTAATGAAGTCATGGTGTTCTAGGTGAAACATTTAGACCCAAATTAAATATAATGGACTATTGACCATGTTAGCAAAGATATTCCATCACAATGGAATATGGAAATCTTTTCATATTTGTTTTGAAAAAGAGACAGGAAACTGATTTGCCCAAAGATGAGGTGGTCAATCCATGATCTAACGTATGGTTGATTATACGTAAGAACACTGACCAAAGTTCTATCATAAACTCCTTATAAAGCTTGAAGGTATATCATCATCCTAGGCACTTCTCTATGATGATGTAAAGAGTTTATAGACGTAACATCTGATGTAGAATATGAAGGTTATGTTACACACATTCTCACAAAAAATACAAATACTAAACAATGATTGCGCTACATGGTGGTCCAAAATATTAGCTAATTCTTTAAATAAACTAATTCTTTCCATTATAGTCATGCCTGATTCAGAAATATATATATTTATTGATCCAGCAATGATTAAGAAAACAGGACTAGACATTTTATTGGTCAACACCAAACACTTTTTGAAGCATGTACATTGTGCTGGGCAATTAGAAGAGCTAGATTTGGAGAATAATTAATATTTGTGGTACATATATTTTATAGAAATGTCAATTCTAAATCGTGTGCTAATTCCACAACTACAGCAGGAGGATGAGATACGTGGAGGTGCAAAATATAGGTGTCCATTATCATCCTATTTATCCTGCTTATTTAGCACGATAAGGCATATATCAGCAATTATCCATATCCAATATTCCTTGTTGGAAAATAAAAATGCATTTATATAGTAATGATTTACTCTTGTTAATTTCTGAGATTCCCATAGGACCCACCCATTTTGGAGCTCACAGAAGACTTTGGTAACGTTCAGAGTATGTGCTTTATGCTGCAAAAACTAAAATACTAACCTAGAAGAAATCATCTACAATTTAGTGATCTTCAGCATTCAGCAATTGCGCTCAGACTCAACCCCAGCGTCGTGCCAGGTCATGTCTTGCCCCCAAAAATCGGTCTCTGTGTTAGTCCTACTTTTGGCTTTGCCCATGCTTACAGCAGAATCAATGGGAAGCTCTGAGAATCCTTTCCAATGTTGAATCCATGGAAAAGCTGTGAACCCAGATTTGGGCATGCTCAGGCCTAGCCTATTTAATCCCTGACCAAACCCATTAAAGATACTTGGCTGCTGAACAGGAGTTACCCAGCGAAGAGCTCCTGGCTGGAAAATAGCTAGGATCCTCAAAGAAAGAGCTGGAACCACCTTCATCATCTCAGGAGAACCCTCTAGATCCTGAATCCAGTTCTGCTGAAGAAAACCTGTGAAGTCGAAAGAGGAAATGTTAGTGATTTGCACACGTATCAGAAGATGAGAGTCAAAAAGCTGATTAAAACTGTTTGAATTCAGAAATTGGAAGTTGCTTAAAACTGATGGAACTAGATTTTTGTTTACAACTGAAAGAATTCAACATTTGGAAATTGTTTAAAACTAATTAAATTCTGCATTAGGAAAAACGGAAAGTAAATAGGCATATTCTAAGAAAGGAAAAGTTTGTTTTTGTTTTTTCAGAAAACTATTGGAAATTCAAACAGGTATGCTGCTAATTTTAACAAGCATTGGTAATGCATTGGTTTCGCCTATCTAATGAATAAAGAGCTGTTTTCATCAATCATCATCCGGGAGAAGGAAAGAGCTCCCTGACAGATAACATGGGAGTGGAGAGGATGTGGCGCAGTGGCCAGAGCTGCTGACTTGAAAGCTGGGGATCCCGGTTAATCACTTAATCTCTCTGGGTGATAAACTGTTATATAATATGCTGCAAGAGTAAAAGGTAAAACTTTATGAAAATGCAGTTCCACCAAAGCAGATATTAACAGTATTTCAGTGGCAGGAAACTGAAAAGAGAAGCAGACGAGGAACAAGCATTGGTAAATGCAGGAACATATGCTACAGCCAATAGAAATGGAGGAAAGGTAAGTGGCACACACAGGAACTAATGAAAAGCCAGGAAAGAGAGGAGGCGGGATGTAAGTCCCTTTTCAGTTTATATTAAAAACAATAGATTGCTCAAGCACAGCGCAAGTGCTGTGCAGGCGATACCTAATAAGGACAATAAAGGACTTCTGCTAAAAAGGGAAAGGACAGTCAGCAGTCCATTGCAGAAAGCAAGGCTGTATCATTGTCTGTGATAAAACATATGTGAGAACAATGAGAAAGAAATAAGATAAAGTTTTATGAGAAAAACTGTGTTAAATACCACTGTGTAGTAACTGAGTGCAGAGCATTATAGGTAAACTCCTGCCTCTTGTTACAGGCTGGTGAAATATTGAAAGAAGTCTTAGAGGCAGCCATAGATGAATGAACGAAAGCCATCATAGAAAGAGTGATGTTAAAACTTGAGATGTCAATCTGTTTTTTCCATCTCCAGAAACCCAAAGCATCCCCAATCCCGTGAAAGGTTGCTGCGGTGCCCACATCTCTACCTGCAGCCAGCCACGAACAAACTGGGTTTGGAAGAATTTATGTCATCCCTGCAACATTCAGGCATACAGTTCAGTGAAAAAACAGTCAGCCTAATTGGGTCTTCACAATCACTTGTTTTTTCCAGCCTGTGTCTGCCAAGTGAGGCTTGGTGGAAACAGGTAGGAAAAAGATTAAAAGGCCCCTACATCCAGAAAAAAAGCTACCTGCTTGTCAGGCCCATTTACGTTTTGTTCATAGAAAACAAACCCCATTCTTTGAGAGTTTGTTTTGTGTCTACAAGAAAGATTGCATAGTGGGTACTTCAAACATGGTCGAACACACTAGCCCTAGTTTTTAGCCAGGGATGGGAACTAGAGGCACAGGGCCTAGAGGCTAGCCAGCCTCCAACACGAAATGTAAACACAAATGGGGCAGCCCCTAGTTGGGATTATTACAGGACTTTTAGAGATGCACGTCAAGTGGGGGCATCTCACAAAAAGTGAAGGACTGGCCTCACACACCACCTGGTGTCATGCTTCATCATAGGCCGTCCTCGCCCTCTAAAAACTCGGTTTGATAGAGGGCGGGCATACACCTGAAGACAGGGATGCACTTCTAAACTAAGTGGGGGCCGGTGAGTAGTGAAGGTGATTTATAAACCATTGCAGTTGTCGTAAAGACTTACTTTTAATTAATTGGGCAACTGTATGGTATTAAAAGAAGTGAGCGGTGATTTGGGAACTTATTATCCCTTCACCGTGCTAGATGTGGTCAACATGTTTCTGCTAAGGGTCCCCGAAGGGTACATAGCATTCGTCAGGACCATGTATTTAAAGGGCTCCGTCTTTATATGGAAATAAAGATCATCCACTAAAGGGGGGTGTGTAAATATCACTATCCCCGTTTGTATAGTACTCCAAAGAAATGCCTGTAGAAAAAAGAAAAACAAACACACACAGAATATGTAGATTTCTGTTTGTAACGCATAATAGCTTTCGTCACCACACTTTAAAGCGCGCGTGGTGGTTTCTAAGTGAAAGACACGTGTCATTCATACGTGTTAACACTTGTGAAGGAGAGAAATTGTCTCTCTTTGCTTACCCTAGGTGACTATCCTACTTACTCCATGGGAGGTCGAATGGGGAAGGCCCTACTTTGACATTCTGGAAAGAGAAACACAATATCACAGCCTGGTGTTGGTAAATCATGTCCACGATATGAAGTTGAAAACACACAGGTACACGTTAAAAATGGTGCCTTCTAGGGGTGGCAGAGGGATTTAACCTGCACCATCGCGTTTAAGCACGCTCTTGCATCCATACACACAGCATACACACTCTTACTGTCTTTTTCAGCGCCTTCCGCCGTGTATCCTACAGCTGTCCGCTTCGCCTCCCTGCTGATGAATGTTGGTGGGAAGGGAGCGGTCTTTTATAGTGCCCCTGAATACGTGATTGTTGTTAATTAGTAATCAATTGGTGACACCTGGACGAGGTCCGGTGTCGTCTTTGCATCGTGCCTGGTTGCCTGGTCAAGGGCGTTTCTAAGGAAGTGAGGTTTCTATAGCGTGTGCTGCTGTGAGACACTACATCCGTGATCAATGGGCGTGGTTCAGGAGGGAATGACCGCGACCCGTAGGCGGAGAGCGTGTGTGCCTTCAGCTCTCTATATATACAGACACCAATAACATAAAATGTAATAAAAAACATATTATAAATTAAAACATTAATCTATTTAAAAGTCTTTAAACTTCAATTTTCCACTTCAGTGAGTGCAACAGTAGGTAAAGTGTTGGATAGCGGAGGGGTAAAAATTACTATTCCCAATCCAGTGAGTGCAGCAGTAGGGAAAGTGTTGGATAGCGTAGGGGTAAAAATGATTATTCCCACTCCAGTTAGTGCAGCGGTAGGGCAACTGTTGGGTAGCGGAGGGGTAAAAATGACTATTCCCACTCCAGTGAGTGCAACAGTAGGGAAAGTCTTGGATAGCGGAGGGGTAAAAATTACAATTTCCTCTCCAGTGAGTGCAACAGTAGGGAAAGTGTTTGATAGCGGAGGGGTAGAAATTACTTTTCCCACTCCAGTGAGTGCAACAGTAGGGAAAGTGTTGGATAGCGGAGGGGTAAAAATGACTATTCCCACTCCAGTGAGTGCAGCAGTAGGGAAAGTGTTGGATAGCGGAGGGATAAAAATTACTATCCCCACTCCAGTTAGTGCAGCAGTAGGGAAAGTGTTGGATAGCGGAGGGGTAAAAATGACTATTCCCACTCCAGTGATTGCAACAGTAGGGAAAGTGTTGGGTGGTGGAGGGGTAGAAATTACTATTCCCACTCCAGTGAGTGCAACAGTAGGGAAAGTGTTGGATAGCGGAGGGGTAACAATTACTTTTCCCACTCCAGTGAGTGCAACAGTAGGGAAAGTCTTGGATAGCGGAGGGGTAAAAATGACTATTTCCACTCCAGTGAGTGCAACAGTAGGGAAAGTGTTGGATAGCAGAGGGGTAGAAAATACTATTCCCACTCCAGTTAGTGCAACACTAGGAAAGTGTTGGATAGCGGAGGGGTAAAAATTAATATTCCCACTCCAGTCAGTTCTAAATTAAAAACAAGCAAAATATCACCAACACAAAATATAAAAAACAAAAATGAAAAATATATAAAAATATTTAAAAAATCTAAAAATAGAAACATATTATAATGCTAAATAGATATGACAAATACCTAGAAACATTATATTAAATAAATTGAAAAATAATTTACAAACAAATACCTATTATTAATTATTACATACATTTATATAACCGCACAATTCACAACACACATCTAAATTTAAAAAAAATGTACCTCCATAATTAACATAATTAAATATCAATTAAAGAAATAGTATTAATTAAAAAACAAATTAAAACAGATAAAAATTAATTTACTCCCCAAACTTTACACCTATAAAGCCAAACCTCACACACCCAAAAACTATTACCCTAATTAATTATCAATTGATGAATTAATATCAATGATCAACTAATTATTAATTAATTAAACGTAAATTACTTTCCACCCTCTACCCCTATAAACCCCACAATCCACACCTAAAAATCATTACACAATTTCCATAATTAATTTTAAAATAATAAATTAATATCAATTAACAACTACTTAATAACTAATTAAAAATAAATTACTTTACCGCTATAAACACCAAAACTCACATCTAAAATTAATTACACAATTGCCATATTTAATTTTTAATTAATTAATTAGCATTAATTAACAAATAATTATTAATTAATTAAAAATAAATTACTTCCCGCCCTTTACCCCTATAAACCCCACAACCTGCTCCTAAAAAAATGACACAATTAACATAATTAATTACCAATTAATTAATTAATAATGATTAACAACCAATTAATAATTACTTAATAATAAATTACTTCCTACAATTAGCACTATAAAATCTAAATTAAATATAAATTAATAAATTTTAAAAAATCATTAATTTATCATAATTAAATTACTTCCCACCCATTACCCCTATAAACCCCACAACCCGCTCCTAAAAAAATAACACGATTACCATAATTAATTACCAATTAATTACTTATTATTAATTAACAACTAATTATAATTAATTATTAATAAATTACTTCCCACCATTAACACTATAAAATCTAAACTAAATAAATATTACTAAATAAAAAGTAATCGTTAATTTATTATAATTAAATTGCTTCCCACCCTATTCCCCTATAAACCCACAACCCGCTACGGAACTAAAAAATGCAAAATTTCATTAAAAGAAAATTGATAACTACAAAAAATGTAACAGATATATTAAAAAATAAAAACAATACTTATACAAAAAAATAGATCACATACATTTAAAATACATACTAAAATACATAACACTAATTAAAAAATCGATATTTTAAACAACTATATTTTTGCAAACGATATTAATGACTTCGGCATCTTTAAAAACTATATTTCTCACCTTAAAGTTGATATTCTTGACCACGACATTCTTGCTGTCGATATTTCTGTGTCACGATATTTTCAAATCGATATTTGTGTAAGTCGACATTTCCAACTCGATATTCTGTCTGCATACCCCCACAAACCACTCCACACACTGCTACCTTTCCAGCTTCCATGCTACATACAGGAAGTTACACGCACAGAAATAGTTACAGAAGGAAGTCCTAATTTACAGTATGCCAGATGCAATTACTTTGCTATGGGCAAAGTCAGGCAAAGCTAGAAAGCTTCACCTGGCTTTGTTTATACACAATTTCTGGCTTTACATAACCTTGCACACATCCTGATTTTCTGCATCTCTGAATACAGTGAAGCTCATTCACCAAGAAAAGTGTAAGAGTACGAGCAGAGTGTTAACATTCCACCTGACCGTTTTTTAACTTTTTGCCATTCACAAAACAGGTGTAACAGTAACCTTGGAAAGCTACATCAGCTGCAGGTTTCCATGTGTATTATTGCACCTGTCATTTGACTTTTGAAGGCTGCCTGTTTCCACTCTGCAATGTACAATTCTGCACGGTGGTTAGGGTAGCCAAATGCAACAAAGCACATTTTGTTAATTTTTTTCTCCATAGGGAAAGTATTTGACTGTTAAGGAAGCCCTTCATCTACATCCCCTCTAAATCTGAGGGTGATCCATTAAACTGCCCATCCTGATAAGGTAGTTGTTCCAGCTCTTGGGTGAAATAAATTTCCTTTTGTCTCTAGGGTGAAAAATGGTCTGATTTTGGTTTGTAAATGCTCAGAAACCAAGGACAAGGAGTTTGTGGACGTTTACAAATTTATAAGGCTAACCACACCCTGTTCCACTGACGTATGTGGGATTTACCACTGCAGGTTTCGCACACTTTTGGCGGAGAAATCTCCTGAAGTGAAACGTTTTCGCCTGCCAGGATTCATTTTTTTAATTCTGGACTGGTGTAAATGAAGGAATTTTGGACTTAAACCTACAGTTGCAGCCGAAAACGCCTTTGTGACTTGGACCCAGAATATTCCAGCAGGACAAAATGGACCAGGTAAAAGGCACGATATAAGCACGCCACAGTTGTATACTTGAACACTTCTGGTTTGTAGTTCATGCAGCCATACTCTCACTGGCATCTAAAAGTAAGTAAATGCATATTGTAAAGTTCTGCCTTGAAGAAAGTGTAGAATATGACACTTTACAACGCACGCGTTACAACGCGTGTCATTACAACACATTTTTTACATCGCAAAATCCATTACAACGCATGTCGTTACAACGCATAATCCATTACAACACAATTTCTATTCTAACTCCGCTGGGGCGTTACTTTGGGGAATGCGTTGTAATGGATTATGCAATGTAATGACATGCGTTGTAATGGATTTCGCGTTGTAAAACATTAGTTGTAATGACACGCGTTGTAACGCGTGCGTTGTAAACAATGTTTCCCCTGTAAACCTTGTAACAGGTACTACCATTACCAATAAATGTTCGTTAACCACCTTGCTATTTTAACTTTCACTTCTCCCCTTTCTGTTCGCTCTGCTTTTATTCCATTGCTTTGTTCTAAGATGGCTTTGTTGGGCATGCATCATTGCACACCTTTTTTATAATAATATGATGGATATGGAAATATATATTACAGTTAAGAAGATAAGATAACAATCCATCAGGATGTGGTGATAAACACCTCCAACACCCAGACCAACCTCCCTCTGTGTTTAGAGATCTCTGCCAGCCCTGTGGAGCCATCACCATGTTGATTACTCTGAAGGCACTGAAAGTTTGCTGAACGGCTGCTATGTTTCAGGCATCTGCTTAGCAAACTTTTTTGCTCTTCAAAAATAAACTCCCTGTTAGTACCTCTTTCAGAGGGCCACAGGGCATGCTGGGGCTACTGGGCCCAACCGTGGTGGCCCGACCTATTACGGATCCTGCTCAACTGGACCAAGTACCCCTTCTACATTTGATTCTCAGTGGTAGCTGTGGTCGAGCAGTCGAGGCTCCCTCAGGGGGGACGGGGTGTAGACACAGATCAGTGAACACGACTCATAACTCAAGGTACAGACAGTATGAACAATAAATCCATATCAGCCACATACTTGCTTTTATAAGAAAAAGTAGCATTTTATTTCTAACTCTACACAGGCAAAGGAATACAACATACTGAAGCAACAAAAAATACCCCTTGTGGTCGGTGCTCTAGTAGTTGTCAGGCAAATCCCTGTCCCACCCTTCTTCGTGTAACATGTTCAGGGTTATTCTCTGTTCGCTGATGACCCCATCAGGGAATGCAAACTATTAGGCCATACTCAAAAGTTCCTTTTTTGACTATTTCAGTCAAAAGAGTCTATGGTGCTGCAGCACCTTCAGCAGTGAACGCCCCGGGGTCCAAGGGCCTAATGTCAGTCTTACCTGCTTCGGCAGTGTGACAGTGTTCCGCAGTGCAGATTGTGCCTTCTCCTCGGGTGCAACCAAGTCTGGATCCTGTACGTTGAAGTAAGGCTGCTCATGATTGATGTGGCAGCACCCTGCAGAGTAGGCTTTTCCTGTCAAGCAGTGCTGTAGTTGGGCTCCAGTGATCGGAGCAGCAGCCACTCGGCGGACAAAAAGGGGTGTGGAGTTCTTCCACTCCTAATTGGAGCTCTGGCAAGGGTGCAATGTCCTCAGCGGCATCTTGCGATCCTCAGTGAAACAGTCAGGTGCAGTTGGCGGACTCAACCCACTGGTCATGACAGTAGTTGTTTTCTCCGGATCACAACAAGCGATACCGGCAGCCCCTTCTGGCATTCGGGTTGCCCCATTGTTCACTATAAGGCATAGACTCTATGGTGCGATTGCTCTACACACTGCGGACAAAAGTCTCAAGCTATGGCCCAATTAAGTTACGGGTGGCCCCCTCTGGCATACAGGGACACTGCAACGAGGCCATGTGGGTGCCATCCACACAACGCTAAATACTTGGAGCGGTCTATGGCAGCGATCTCCTGGCATACGAGGATCGCCAAAAACATTCTTGCACACGGGCTATATACAGCCTTATTGGTGCACAGCTGAATCCTCACACCTCTTACAGGGAGTCCTCACGGTAGAGGTTCCTACTGGGCCTCACACACTCCAACGCTCTCCTCTTCCTTTGAGGGCGCACTGGTCTTGGCAAGCAGGCAGGCGCTGGTGCTCCAGGGCAGATGGTCTTGGTTTCCCTGGGTGATATCCTCTCACCCAGCAGGGAGACTAGCAGATCTTAGTCCACAGTCTTGCTCACAGGCAGAAGTCTTGAGAAGCTTCCCCTTCTCACACAGCCTTTCTGGTTGTTTGGCAGATGACAGAATTTTGGGTACTCAACCTCCACTTCTTACAGTCCTTTTCCAGACACCAAACATAATTTAGGGTCTCAGTCTTTGAAGTTTAATATTTTGCTTTCTGCTTCTTTTGAAGTGGGCACTTCTTCTTTTCATCTTCCTTCATGAAAAAAGTCTGCCACAGCAGGCACAGCTCCGAAGCTGGGTGTCCACAGCAAAATTCATGGAAGTTACTTGAGTTCACTCCTGAATGTCAGCCACAGTGAAATGTGCCTCGAATGGTAAACCTCAGGACACCAGCCCTACTCTTTATGATTCTCTTATCAGCCCCATCTCCCTTCCTGAGATGTGCCCAGGCCCCTTCCTTGTGTTTATCACTGAATCAAAGAGCAGTGTTTTGAAATGTAAAGGGAGGCTTGTCATTTTCCCTATAGGGTGACCCCACCCAGGTCACAGGAATGCAGCAATCCACAAATCCCTCTGGGGGAATTCCTCTCCTCTTCATGTCTTCACCAGGCAGGCTTAGGCTTCCCAAAATGGAATGGTCCTCCATACTATGTACCATTGCAGGCACATTTGGTCAGTGTACACTCTCTGCGCACTTACTGTCCAACACTAATACCTCTATGCATTGTAAATTTACCGGTACACATGCTTTCCTCTCAGGCATACACGCACCCTGCAGATGTACTAACCACACTTGTACTGAACAATATTGCACCATCCTTGATCTGTACTCTTCCGAGTCACACATCCACCCACCGCAGTCACCATTCCTGTGTTATGCATCACTTCACATCTACCTGATACAGGCCAAGGGTGAATTAAACACACAGCAACGAAACCTTTTGAAAGGCGAGCGAGCCTGTAGGCCTCACTTCAATGACACAGGGAAAAAAGGTATTGTTCAGTACTACTAATCACTACATGGTATGCTGGCACCACTGCACTCGTGCTGCTTAACTCCTGGTGAAGGCGGTAGCCTTCCACCACTATGAGGGTAGCACTTGGGCACCCCCCCATTCCAACAAATCTGAAATCCGTAAGACAGGCAGTGGTATATTTGTGAAACAATAAGTGCCAGGGCCCTCGTGAGGAGGACATGGCAGCTAGCACCATCCATTGCCCCTGCCAGCTCTGCCAATTACAGTTCCAACACAACTACTAACCATCACATCATCATATTCCTACAGGTGTGACAATTCATACTATTCAAGGCCCCCAAAGCTATAAGAGTGGCTTGGGTGGCATGTATTAGTGAATGTAAATGTATATTACATTTATAAACAGCTGTTGTTCTCATACTTAAATTTGGCAGACAGCACCACCATGTGGCAGACTGTCACAAGTGTCAGTGCTAAGAATTAAGTGCCGGTGCCGAGCACCGGAAAACACTGGCTCAAATTAAACACTGGTGACAGGCCCATGTCATGGCACATATGCATGATCTGTGTTTGGCTAGGACAAAAAAAAACAACATGAGGTATCCAGATAACAGTACAGTTGGGCACTCAAGGCAGGGGTACAAGTGCCATGCAGAGGAATTTCCATCCCAACACTCCCAAAGTGCAAATTTGTTTTCAAAAACTTAAAAAGTCCCTGGGTGTAGGGGTAACGTTTAATTTTTTTCAGTTCGGGACTGTCAGAGTTACTCTTGCAGTCCCGAACTGAAAAGAACATAGGACCATCTGCTGTAAATAGAGCGGACTGTCTGATACACCTACATCACAGCCCCAACTTTTTCTGGCCATTGGAGTACGGTTACAGAAGATGGAGCCTGTGGGGGCACTGCCACTGGAAACATGACAATCCACCTGACTCCAAATAGAGAGGGTAGACCATCAGTTTGGCAGACTCCTCCACGTTTCTGACAAACTATAATTCAGGACCCACATCTTAATAATTCCATTAAAAAGAAAGCATTTAGTTTCTTATATTTACCACACATAATGTCACATATGACATCACAAATGAATCACTGGAGACATGACATTATATCAACAATGGTATTATCAATAACATCCTATTTCTACAATCAATTATTGTATTGCAAATCTTTTTTCTGACGGTGAACATCACTTCAACACGAACAGTTGTTCTATTAAAAATCCAATGAAAAGTACAGCTTTGTTTCTGTTTGTATCTATTACAGGTGTATCTGTATGTAAAAATGTGTCCTGTATTCTTCCATTCAAAATTAGGTCCTGATTACAGGGTCAGAGATAGTCTCTCATTGGTATTCCTACGATGAGATTTAAAATCCCGCCGATATTGGTACTCCTGGAATGCAGGAATACCAGCTGTTTACGGGTGTGATATGAGAAAAGGTTTATAGCGTGTGTGAATTAGGCTTTCAGCACTAATTCCAGCAATACTGTGCCCCATTACTGGGTCTGTCTCACAAGTAAGGGTAAGAAGCCGGGAGCCGCGTTATTCATGCGTTACTTGTAATTCATGATTCAGCCAGTAAACTTGGAATCAGCCCTCAGAATGACAGCCTTAATGTCTGATATATATTGCCAGTGAGTGTTACTTCAGGATCCTTATTTATTTCATTTATTTCACGTTCGTAGAGAGAGAACTAGCACCCAGAGGCATTTAGGTGCATTATATGCAATTGTAACCACACTTTTAACAGTTCAATATAAAAAATCAATAACATAGTACTTTCAGGGGCATATTCTCAAGGACTTATCGCCGATTTATCGGCACTTTAGCGCCGCAAAAGTGGCGATAGATCTATCGCCCCATTCTCAAGCTGGTGCAAACTGCCGATATCGCCAGTTTTCCAGCGATAGCTGCCGCAAAAAACATCGCCACGGATGAGAGCGACAACTAACGCTAATGCTATGCAGAGTAGGCGTTCCCGTGCAAAAACACACAAAAACACCACTTCGCGATATTCCCAACGACCAGCCAGATCGGCGAAGCGATCCAAAAACAGGCGATAAGGCGCGTTAGCAGCAGGGATCTAACACCTGCCTTTTACTGGTGTTAAGCAGGACGACAACCTGCAGCATGAAAGGGAGCCCAGCCCAGAGTCACAGCTGAAGACCAACAGATGCCATGGAGCCAATGATCATGCAGCTTGGAGACCCAAGAGGGCCACAACACCCACCGCCACCACCCCCAGGACCCCCCCCCCCGGACCACCCCCTCAGGACTACCACCTAGGCAGCCCAGAAGAAGACAGCTGACCTTCCGAAAACGGCATGGTCCCTCAGCCACACAATTGCAGAATATGGGGAAAGGTGGGAACCAAGTATGTGTGAAGGAGGCAAGTCACCCATGAAAAAGAATGTACGCAATGCCAAGTGTGGCGGTGATGTGCTGGACAGACTTCAGTATGCAGAGCACAGACATGTCCATGTGGACATATACTGCTGGTGTTTGTAGTGTTGTGGACAGTGGACGCAACCATGTTACCTCAGGCAGCGGGGAAGACCTCGGTCACGTAGCTGTGTCGTCCCCCCCTGTAATCGTAAGCGGAGTGGGCTGGGCCGGCGTACGCCAGTCCAGCGTAGGAGTGTGAATAAATAGGCCGGGGCTCTGGGTGTGGTTCACTTCCGGGATGGCCAAGCGTCTGCCAGGGCGGCGCCCCTCACCCTGCCATGAGTCCGCCGTCATGACCGCCAGCCTCCTCAGCCGATCGCTGGCTCCCGCAACACAGGCCCCCAGCGGCACAGCACCGCAGAGTTATGTGTGTGCTCACTACTGTCTGCGGCCTACACTGCGGTCAGCTGGTCCCCCAATTCAAATTGAGTCTTGATTTATTTATGGCGCAGTCCAGTAGGCAACAGACATTGCTTCCAGTGCGGCCCGCCCGGAGGATGCATCATCACTGGCTGCACACCCGCTGAGCGCTTCAGGTGCCACTAACTCAGTGCACCACAAGTCATCGCCACGTGGCTGTGGGCCCTTGCTGACCACTGCCTCCGGCCTACACTGCGGTCAGCAGGTCCCCCAACTCAAATAGAGTCTTCATTTATTGATGGCGAAGTCCAGTAGGCAATAGACATTGCTTCCAGTGCGGCCCGCCCGGACGACGCATCATCGCTGGCTGCACACCCGCTGAGCGCTTCTGGTGCCACTAACTCAGTGCACCACAAGTCATCGCCACGTGGCTGTGGGGCCTTGCTGACCACTGCCTCCGGCCTACACTGCGGTCAGCAGGGCTCACACAAATCAAATCCAATCCTGACCTGCAAGGACATGCCATCATCGCTGGCTGCACACCCGCCACCACCGCCAGGACCACCTACAACCAACAACTGCCAGAGCCGGAGGAGTCTTCTAGCCAGCCTATCAAAGTGGCTTACACCTGTCTTGGATGCCATCATCAGCTTGATACCCTGCTCAGCTCTACAGGTGCCACTAACTCAGTGCAACAGAAGTCATGGACGCTTTATGATTGAGTCTTCTGTGTGTGATGTCAGGGCTGGTGCCCCTACCTCAGTGCACCACAAGTCATGGACCCTTCCTGATTGAGTCTTGTGAGTGTGAAACGTTGATCACTGTTCTAGTTGTTGCCAGCACCAACCACTCCCTGAGGGCTGGCTTACACTCACCCCACACCCATCCAGCAAAGGCGTCACTGGACATGTGACCCTGGCAATAAAAAGGGGCCGGGCGCACGTGCCCGTAGCCAGTTCCACTACCTATCTAAGTGTGTTCGTGTGGTAATTATGTATGCATGATGGCCCCGGATCCTACCACATTACATTGTGCTGTGGACAGCGGCCGCAACCATGTCACCTCTGGCAGTGGGTAAGACCTTGGACATGTAGCTTTGTCGTCCCCCCTGTAAGCGTAAGCTGAGTGGGCTGGGCCGGCGTATGCCAGTCCAGCATAGGGGTGTGAAGAATTTGCCCGGGGCTCTGGGCGTGGTTCAGTTCTGGCCTGGACAAGGAAGTAACTAATGCGTGTGTCTCTGTTGTAGTGGCGGCGCCACCCGGCCCACAATCGACAATGTTCCAATGTAGCATGCACCCGGAGGGCGGGCTCGCACGAACGGAGACATGAAGGAGTGCAAGACCGCTCGGGGTCTTGGCTCATACATGCCAAGTGTTGTGTGTATCTGTATTGTCGCAGCATGTGCCAAATGCCTAGCCTTAATCGCAGCGCGAGTTCAGCCAGGCATGAACTCTACATTTGTGTTCGACCTATCCTTGCCACAGGCCACACTCACGTGGCCGCCCACCTTCAACGGCCAACATCACAGTGTCTTTGTCAGGCTTGTGGACATGCGCAGACAGGCATGACAATGGTGTGCTGTAGGAGTGCAAGTGATGCAACCGCGCAGCGCACACAAGGAAATAGGCTCGGGGGGAGGGAGGAGCAGCTGTGAGGCAACGTAACACACAGTGATGCCGCTCATTTGCTACATGCAAGTCATGTCAAACATGAATCCCAAAGACGCACACATCCCACCCCACCCCCAACAAGCCACATCAGAAATCCTGAGTTCAAGCAGATGACAAACTAACATTAGGGATGAAAGCTCCATTGTCTGAACTATCAGGCGGAAGCACATCTGCACCTCTGACCTCGGAATTGCATGTGCCGGGCACCCCCTGCCAGATACTATAGCAGCTGATGATGACTCCCACACTATGCACAGCCCGACTACAGACCAACGTATACACACCCCACACACATAAGTCCTTTGTCGAAGTTATCTTGCATGGAATGGCCTTCACACATACTCCCACACCATCCCAGGAGTACAACCATTGCACACTTAAACAACACATTGATCCGAGCTGTGGCATTTCATCCACAGAATTGACGCAGTTCAGAACAGTGCCGCTTCAACCAGAGCCACTAACGCAATGGCAGAACAACCCGGACACATGCACAACCCCTGTCATGTGGAACTGTACCGTGCACGTATGCTGCATTTACTGGGGGCACTGCCATTGGCAGTGCTGCAGATCAGTTACCGGCTAAGCTTCCGCCTTGCCAACGTCACCTGCGTCCAGCCTGTGTTGCATTGTCGATTGTGCATATTCGAGTGGTCCATGGATGTCTGCCTATCCAACAGGACGGTGGCTGTACTGGCTGTTGACATGTGTGTGCGCCCCCTGTTGGCCCACGACCAGGAGTGTCAACGTGATACCCGTTTATGGGATGCCTTGATACTTGGCATACATGCTGGCAGCTGGACCTGGGAGATTGCACAACTCCTCATGTGCAGTGACCACATTGAACCACTCCCCTATTGGGCTGAAGTGCTAATAGGTGAAAGGGGGTGGACGCAGCACATCTGTCCGGACCTGCTAATGGATTGCCTCGCCGTCCTGTTTGATGAAGTCGACAATGACCTCATGTTGGAAATGATGGCCTACAAAGCTGCAATCGCTTTCATGGACGAGTGACTACGTACCTGCAGCCACAACAGATTGGAACCCATTGCACATGTCCCGACACCTTGTTGCATCTTGGTGATCTGGTCACATATCCCACAACAACAGTGGACATGGCTGCATTCGCCTGGACTCCGAATACATGAGCAGACAACAACGCGGGTTAACACACACCTGTGAAAGGTGAGGCACTCCCCCGGAGTGGACAGCGGCGCTTGGCAACTTTCCTCATTCTGACATACTGCTGCATTGGTCTGCATGTTGTGGCACTTGTCTTGCCCGTACTGACACGCATATGCTAATAAAGTCTACGCACCTTCAGTTGTATTCAACTGTGATGAGTGTTGATTTGAATGACAATGTGTGTCTCACTGCCTATCTGGATCACGGCCATACATGCGCATTGATGGCATTACCCAGGGAGCACCTTTTTCTGGAATCACTGTCCCTACATTCATCCATACTTTCATACTTGATTGATCATGGCCATGACACATCTGTGTGAATTAGAATGTTTTATTCACATTCAGTGGAGTGTTGAAGCTGGAGCAGTACAGGGCCATGCAAACCCCACTTTACATTGTTGCCCCGTGGAGGGCCAGCCAGAGTCCTTTAGGGATTGACAAGTTCATCGGAAGAGGAAGACTTCAGTCCGCAGTGTGATTGCTGTGTCATTGGTCACAAAACCAAATATGGCAGTCCATGTCGAGGTCCAAGGTCGGTGTCGCTGAGTGTATCGGGGACAGTGGAAGGTGTTATTCCAGGGCATGATGCAGAGGGCAGAACCAAGCTGATACAGGCCATATGGCGGAGATGAATGCTACCACTTCATTCTTACCACATAGCCAGATTCATCATCATCTACGTCCTCTGTTGTGTCAGGTGCCTCACATGTGGGTGGTGGTGTTTAATCTGCATCACTGTGTGGCACTGACACATCAGGGGCTGGAGGTGGAATGTCTGCCACACTGTGTGGCACTGACACTTCAGGGGGCGGAGATGTGGATGGAGTAGTAGCAGCAGCATTCATCCGCGCCAGGCCTTGTGGCGGCAATGCCATGACGAGGATCTGCAGGGCATGGAAGATCACAGCTACATCTCGCTGTTGTGCAGCCGTGGCAAACATTCTTTCCACCTGCATCCGCTCCAAGCTCACCATCATTCTCCTTATGTGTCCCAACTCCCGGCTGACATTGCTGGAGCCACTCTGACTAGACAGTTGTTCTTGGCTCCAGCGATGTCAGCCATGGATTGTTGGAGAGCATGGAGCGGACAATGGGTGTCTGTTAGGGACTGTAAAGTCATCCCTGATGGGACTTAGACACCCACATTTGGCATCTAGTTTGGCTGCCATGAGGTCGAACCCCACCCGCAGCTGATCAGCCATCTTCTCCTGGCACCCTAACACACGGCGTTGGAAAGCCATGTGTTGGTCGTGGGGGTCCTGGGAGACAGCCGTGGTGGTGGGTGCTTCCTGCTGTGTGGTCTGTGCAGGGGGTGGGGTCTCCTCGATGCAGCTGGGCTGCCCTGCTCCTGGAGGTGGGGTGCCGAAGCTGTCCATGAGCTGTTGGAGGGTGTCGGTGTTGATGTTGGGGAGGTCCTCTTCATCATCAGTGCTGAGTTGTTGGGTCTGCTCTGCAGGAGGTGTTGATTCTCCCTCTGCAATGTGAAGGGGAGATGCAGATTGAAATTGTGTTCACATGTATGTTCACGCATTGTACAAGTTTACTAACAGACTGCATGGCAATGTACATTGTGACTGTTTGTGAGGAGATGCCTATTTGATGCGGGACAGTTGACATTTCTACACCATCAGGGATGTGAGGTTGTACTTGTACATTATCATCTCACAGTTTCCTGCTATGCCAAATGCGAATTGCCATTTTCTACACACAAGCGGCAGCAGTTGTGTCCTCTGTTCTGTTGTGAAAGTGTTGCAGTTTGTCCCACATTGTTGTCAATGTTGAGGTGCTCTGATTCTTATGTGTGTGCGCTGCATTGTGGGTGTGTTGCCCCTTCAGCTCTGATTTGGCTGGCCCTTATCCCTTTCAGGCAGTGTGCCTTTCACTTCTGTGATTATACAGTGCTGAGGTATTGCAGACTTGGGTAAATTGGGCTCTTGGTCGGAGTTGTGACTCTTGTGCATGGTTTGTCCACAGATGTGCTATTCTTAATTGTGCATGTGTGCCATTGTGCCCATCTCCCCCCGTCCCCCCAGTCCCTGGTCGTTACTCACCCTGTTTCTGTTGGCTCAGGTCGTGTTGTGCAGTGTCCGGTCCCCCAACTCCTGCCAACGTCTCCCCAATGATGACTCGGGTCACCATTTCCTCCATCTCATCCAGCTCCTGGTGTGTCGCTGGACTCCCACCTCTGGTCTGCATTGCTGCTTTCAGGTTGGCTGCGAGTTTCAGCTTGGTTTTGCGCTTCACATCAGTCCAGCGCTTCTTGCAGTCGTCCACTTCCCTTCTCTTCACTCCGACTGCATTCACCTTGGCCAAGATGGACTGCCATATTGTATTTTTAGTTGCCAATGACACAGTGGAGGTGATGAACAGTTGGGGGTGGTGTTCTATCACCTCCGTAATGAAGATCTGGTTTTCCTGCGTACTGAAACGCGGGTTCCTCTTATTCTTCTCCTTGCCCTTCCCTGTCCCCGAGGTCCCAGGCTGGTCCTCCGTGGGGCTTGTGGGGTTCTGGTTGTCCTCTGTACTTGCTCCAGCTACCTCCATGGTGCTTCGCAGTTGTTTGTGTTTTGTTAGTGTTTTTTGTTGCAGGTTTTATGGTGGTTTTTCCCGCCTGACTTGTGGGACTTGCAGGCCTGGCGCTGCTTATCGCTGTATTTTTTATCGCAGTTGGGCCCATCGCAACTTTTTTCACGTAGGGATTAGATTTTTATCACCGTCCCGGAAATTTTATCGCGGACATTTGACGCGTTATCGGGGAACTATCGCATGTTACCGCCGTGTTGAGAATGAGACGTTAACACGGAGTTATTTTCCAGCGATAAACGGCGATGTGTAAAATTGCGTTATCCTATTTTGGTGATGGTTATCGCACGTTCTTGAGAATATCCCCCAAAGTATGGTAAGTCATTCACTTTGATGGCTAAGAAGCACAGTTGCAAATCAAAAGGAGGGTTCAGAGAGGAAAACAGAAGGAATGTTGCATAATAAACTCTATTCACGCGCATTGATGGCATTACCCAGGGAGTACCTTTTTCTGGAATCACTGTCCCTACATTCATCCATACTTTCATACTTGATTGATCATGGCCATGACACATCTGTGTGAATTAGAATGTTTTATTCACATTCAGTGGAGTGTTGAAGCTGGAGCAGTACAGGGCCATGCAAACCCCACTTTACATTGTTGCCCCGTGGAGGGCCAGCCAGAGTCCTTTAGGGATTGACAAGTTCATCGGAAGAGGAAGACTTCAGTCCGCAGTGTGATTGCTGTGTCATTGGTAACAAAACCAAATATGGCAGTCCATGTCGAGGTCCAAGGTCGGTGTCGCTGAGTGTATCGGGGGACAGTGGAAGGTGTTATTCCAGGGCATGATGCAGAGGGCAGAACCAAGCTGATACAGGCCATATGGCGGAGATGAATGCTACCACTTCATTCTTACCACATAGCCAGATTCATCATCATCTACGTCCTCTGTTGTGTCAGGTGCCTCACATGTGGGTGGTGGTGTTTAATCTGCATCACTGTGTGGCACTGACACATCAGGGGCTGGAGGTGGAATGTCTGCCACACTGTGTGGCACTGACACTTCAGGGGGCGGAGATGTGGATGGAGTAGTAGCAGCAGCATTCATCCGCGCCAGGCCTTGTGGCGGCAATGCCATGACGAGGATCTGCAGGGCATGGAAGATCACAGCTACATCTCGCTGTTGTGCAGCCGTGGCAAACATTCATTCCGCCTGCATCCGCTCCAAGCTCACCATCATTCTCCTTATGTGTCCCAACTCCCGGCTGACATTGCTGGAGCCACTCTGACTAGACAGTTGTTCTTGGCTCCAGCGATGTCAGCCATGGACTGTTGGAGAGCATGGAGCGGACAATGGGTGTCCGTTAGGGACTGTAAAGTCATCCCTGATGGGACTTAGACACCCACATTTGGCATCTAGTTTGGCTGCCATGAGGTCGAACCCCACCCGCAGCTGATCAGCCATCTTCTCCTGGCACCCTAACACACGGCGTTGGAATGCCATGTGTTGGTCGTGGGGATCCTGGGAGACAGCCGTGGTGGTGGGTGCTTCCTGCTGTGTGGTCTGTGCAGGGGGTGGGGTCTCCTCGATGCAGCTGGGCTGCCCTGCTCCTGGAGGTGGGGTGCCGAAGCTGTCCATGAGCTGTTGGAGGGTGTCGGTGTTGATGTTGGGGAGGTCCTCTTCATCATCAGTGCTGAGTTGTTGGGTCTGCTCTGCAGGAGGTGTTGATTCTCCCTCTGCAATGTGAAGGGGAGATGCAGATTGAAATTGTGTTCACATGTATGTTCACGCATTGTACAAGTTTACTAACAGACTGCATGGCAATGTACAATGTGACTGTTTGTGAGGAGATGCCTATTTGATGCGGGACAGTTGACATTTCTACACCATCAGGGATGTGAGGTTGTACTTGTACATTATCATCTCACAGTTTCCTGCTATGCCAAATGCGAATTGCCATTTTCTACACACAAGCGGCAGCAGTTGTGTCCTCTGTTCTGTTGTGAAAGTGTTGCAGTTTGTCCCACATTGTTGTCAATGTTGAGGTGCTCTGATTCTTATGTGTGTGCGCTGCATTGTGGGTGTGTTGCCCCTTCAGCTCTGATTTGGCTGGCCCTTATCCCTTTCAGGCAGTGTGCCTTTCACTTCTGTGATTATACAGTGCTGAGATATTGCAGACTTGGGTAAATTGGGCTCTTGGTCGGAGTTGTGACTCTTGTGCATGGTTTGTCCACAGATGTGCTATTCTTAATTGTGCATGTGTGCCATTGTGCCCATCTCCCCCCGTCCCCCCAGTCCCTGGTCGTTACTCACCCTGTTTCTGTTGGCTCAGGTCGTGTTGTGCAGTGTCCGGTCCCCCAACTCCTGCCAACGTCTCCCCAATGATGACTCGGGTCACCATTTCCTCCATCTCATCCAGCTCCTGGTGTGTCGCTGGACTCCCACCTCTGGTCTGCATTGCTGCTTTCAGGTTGGCTGCGAGTTTCAGCTTGGTTTTGCGCTTCACATCAGTCCAGTGCTTCTTGCAGTCGTCCACTTCCCTTCTCTTCACTCCGACTGCATTCACCTTGGCCAAGATGGACTGCCATATTGTATTTTTAGTTGCCAATGACACAGTGGAGGTGATGAACAGTTGGGGGTGGTGTTCTATCACCTCCGTAATGAAGATCTGGTTTTCCTGCGTACTGAAACGCGGGTTCCTCTTATTCTTCTCCTTGCCCTTCCCTGTCCCCGAGGTCCCAGGCTGGTCCTCCGTGGGGCTTGTGGGGTTCTGGTTGTCCTCTGTACTTGCTCCGGCTACCTCCATGGTGCTTCGCAGTTGTTTGTGTTTTGTTAGTGTTTTTTGTTGCAGGTTTTATGGTGGTTTTTCCCGCCTGACTTGTGGGACTTGCAGGCCTGGCGCTGCTTATCGCTGTATTTTTTATCGCAGTTGGGCCCATCGCAACTTTTTTCACGTTAGGGTTTAGATTTTTATCACCGTCCCGGTAATTTTATCGCGGACATTTGACGCGTTATCGGGGAACTATCGCATGTTACCGCCGTGTTGAGAATGAGACGTTAACACAGAGTTATTTTCCAGCGATAAACGGCGATGTGTAAAATTGCGTTATCCTATTTTGGTGATGGTTATCGCACGTTCTTGAGAATATCCCCCAAAGTATGGTAAGTCATTCACTTTGATGGCTAAGAAGCACAGTTGCAAATCAAAAGGAGGGTTCAGAGAGGAAAACAGAAGGAATGTTGCATAATAAACTCTATTCAAGGAAGAGATTAAGGGGCATATTTATTAAAGTCACGCAGCGCATTACAATAAGCCACCTTGCTGCGCTGCACTGCGTGACAGGGAAAGGGCAGGAATGCGCCATATTTAACCATGGTGAAAGGGTTCCTGCGTTGTAAGCAGGATTGTTTTTGTTCAGGAAGGGACACCTTTCTACACATAAACAATCCTGGGAGACATTTTTCTTTTTCTATGTTTGATGCAGAATGCAGCACTCAGAGGAAGTAACGAGGAGAAATGGAGATATTTCTCCTCGTTACGCCTCACCTTGGGAGGTGAAGTATTTTGGTGCATTCCTAGGTCTACCAGTGATGCCAAATCTGGGAATGCAGCAAAATTCATGAGTGTTGCGTGGAAACACCCATGCACCACCCATGAAATGCCTCCCTGGGGCGGAGTAATGCAACGCAGTGATTTACGCTGAGTTGCGTTACCACAGATTTATCAAGCCGCTCAGGGCTACGCAAGGTGGCCTTGTATGGCTTGATAACTCGCATTTAGTAGTTGCATCACCATTGCAAGTGCGATGCAATTGCTTGATAAATATGTCGCTAATTAAATGTGTTTTCCTTGTTTGCAGAATGAGATGAAATGAAGATTAGTTTTGATGTTGCTGGCAGTGAATTCCAGGCAGATGTTGCTGCTCCCACAAGACGTCTAGAATTTGGGGGCCTGCATTTTCATGTCATTTCGACTATAAAGGTTTCTTTAGCTTCCTGACATGGTAACATGATAGAAAGGTAAGAGGAGGTATTTCAGTTAATTGCATTGTAGAACAGCATAATTTGAAAATTATCCTCAATTTCAAAGGTATCTAGTGTAGTTAGCACAGAATGGTGTGATTTTGTTATATTTTATTGATGAGGTCACAAGAGTTCAAGCATATGGCCATGTGTGAATGTGGTACCCCAGCTAAGACAGAGTAGCCAAACTCTTGCCTTGGGAACACTAGGCATGTAGGGTGTTTTTCAAATGATCTTTGAGTATGATAAACAAATGCCATCACAATTTACCTCAGTGATGACATTACGGATGACAAGCCACATGGCGAGTGACATTCTCAATTTAAACATTAAATATCAAACAGTTGCCTTTTTACACTTCAAATTGCTGATAGCCTACAAGCAGCCTTTGACTGCATGTGTTTTCTTGCGGAAATATTACTTCCTGGCATTCAACTACCTATAAAATTAGCAGTAATACCCTGAAATGTAATTAGACTTGTGCAGTCGATTTATATGATAATAGCTATAATCAAGCATAACATGTGGACATTGTTTTCACATATTTGTCTGCATTTAAGTCACGTTAGATTCATCTTTTTTGGTGGTACTAACAGGTAAGTTTGTCTCGTGCTATTTATGCAGTAGTATTGCAACACCTACTGCTGTAGTAGCTCATTACAATACCTTTACATGGGAACGTCATATTAAATGTGCTGTAGTTTGCTTACTACATATTTAATATGATTGTTTGAATCTACAATCCCTAAATTACTGCGTTGATGCCTAAAGCCCACTGTGCAGCAGCATCAGCCATGCCCATTGGCCTTAGGGGTCAGGAGAATTTGCAGAGGCCACAGACTACTCTCTCTATATTTTTACATATTCTTTACTAGTACTGCATCTGTTCAAATTAATTTAAAAGTGTCATAAGGGGGGGCATGACCAGGACCGGAATGGAGTGAGAAGCGTTTGCTCTTGACTCTGTGCCCCTATTGACCTTTGCAGCTACATTCAGGGCTCGGGGTCTCCCTTCCTCAGCTCTGGCTCCCGAGAGACGTTCATGACCCCCACCTGCAATGGAGGCTAAGCGTGCACCACAATAGCACCAGTACTGGCAGAGGCATTGCCCTGACTGACTTGCTCCGCCGGACCACCAACTTGGTGAGAGGCAAGTTCCCCTGTCGGTGCTTGCTATGGGCAAGGCAGATTGGCATTGGACCCATCATTCGGGGCCATCCTGCGAGGGGGTGTGGGAGGCCTGCAGGAACTGGCACCTGGAATATACCACCCCTGGCTGACATCGGAGAGCTGCATGCGAGAGACCGGGAGGAGCGGCAGGGGCCTTATAGTGGCAGGGAAGAGCACCACACGGAAGTAGTGAAGGCACCTCCCTCCCATTTCAATCTCACCCACCGTGACTAAACTAACAAAGGGAGGGGGTCCTGCTGCTGAACCCCCTACCTACTTTGGAGGCACTGCATATTGGGGTGCAGCGGGCCCGAGCATTAAAGACATTGGGACTCACGGCGTTTCAGGTATACGTGACCTATGCCCTACGTTGGGCCCTCTGCCTGGGATTGCAAAACCCTTTCTCCACTTGCCCACAATTTCATGCACTTGTGTGGGCCCCACGTTGAACTTTTGCTGGTGGACCTAGGGGAGTGAATCGTGGTGCTGGAAGTCTTGAAGCTGTGGGGTACAGCGTGGACTACATCTAGCAGCAACAGCACAGCCCTGCGCCTGGTCAGTGGAATGTGATGCTCAGGGAACCACCCTGGGGAACTGTACCACACTTTGGGACCTCTGACACTTCCCTGGGAGGTCAGCGAGGCCACCCTCCCTGCATAAGGCCTGCGCCCTAAAGGACAAGTTGAGAAGTGCTCCATGGACAGTTAGTTGGAGGCCCCACTGCACTAATTGACCTCCACCCTGGGCCTTGCGGGAGTGGGAGGACCTTCTCCCCAGTAGTATATATGCCCCCTCCTCATCTTTTGGTGACTCTAATCCCAGGAGGCTAGGTGCCCACTCACCGGCGAATAGTGGGGTGCTTGCATTAGGGCACAAAGAGCAGCATGCTGTACGTCAGATTGGGGCCCTGTGATCAACGCATTGGAGCCACTCAGCATGCCATGCCTGAAGCCCACCAAGGAAAACTCTGTGACCCGCTTGTTGAGCAAACCCCCCTCCCCGGTCATGGAGCTGGTGGATGCCATGCCAGTGGCTGCACCTGGAGGTGCAACGTCAGTGGCAATCTCACAGGAATATATGGACAACTTCCTCCAGGAGATCCACTCCAACATCGGCTCACTCAAAGCGGACTTTAAATCTTGATTCCAAGATATTCAGTGCAATTTCTCTGAGATAGGGGGTAGGTTGATGATCTGGAACCCGCTGTTGATGCCTGCTCAGGGGACCAGGAGCAGCTCCGGCACAGAGTAGCGGCACTCGAAGATCAGCAGATGGAGCTCCAAGCAAAGCAGGAACACTTGGAAAATAGAAGCCGCTGGAACAATATAAGAATCTGTGGGGTGCCTAGGGGGTGGAAGGTGACAACATCATGACGTTCACCACTGAGCTTCTACCTATGATCTGGGGAAATACAGAGGCTTCCCCACCAGCCCTGGATAGGGCTCATCAGGTGCCCTCTGCTCCTGGGTGCCCCAACTTGACCCCTGACATGCTTACCCGAGTTCATTTCTTTATGGAAAAGGAGTCTATTGTGCAGGACTCTCAGAGTAAGGTGGACTTGGTGTTCTGAGGGCACACCATACATCTGTTTCAGGATCTTTCTCCAGTTACTCTGCGCAGGAGATGCGACTTCAAATTGTTCACCGACAAACTAAGAGAACTGGGAATTTGCGATCAGTGTGGGCACCCCTTTGCCCTGCTGTTACGCTGGGAAGGGAAATGTCGATCAATTTGCTCTATGCTGGAAGCAAAACAATTGCTAGGGATCTCAGATGAGACGCCTGGTAGAGGCGCCTCCTTACCCCATGCATCGACCAGAGAGGGACTGCACCCTATTTGGAGTATGGTGCGATCCCGTCGGCATGACAAACAACAAAAAGAATCCATATCCCCGGAGACTAAACGTGACATCATCAACCACTTACAATCCATGGGAGGGATCCTTCTCCTGCCGCATCCACCACAGGACCACTGTAACAATGATTCAGCTAGCGAGATGGCCTCCTCCTCCTACACTGAGGTCTCTGAGACTGAACTGCCTCTTGACCCCGGCTAACTCATGCCCTGGGGGTCCGGAAACCGTCTTGGCCCCCTTTACGTGTGGCTCTATAGAATGCTTTTTGTGACTCTGTTATGATAGCAGCGGGCTTCTCCCAGTACTATAGGCATGAACATACACACTAAGTTGCTCTCTTAAATGTCCGTGGTCTCAACTCCCCTAACAAGGGCAAGCAGGTGTGGAGATATATCCTGCAACAAGACCCGGATGTTATCCTCCTTCAGGAGACTCATGTCATGAGGGCATTTAGCTACCGGATGGCCCATCCAATGTATCCGCATCGCTATTGGGCACATGATCCTACCAAAACCTGGGGGTGGGCATTTTATGCAAGGCAGGTTTCTGTTCCTCTGTCCTGCAGGTTGTGAGGGACAAGGGAGCCCACTTCCTAAAACTGCACATGCTCAGGGGCACACATCCCCTTACCTTACTCAATATCTATGCTCCCAATCAGGCATGGGTCCTTTATCTCGGGGGCATCCTCTGGGAACAAATGGCAGGGGTGGAGGGAGACATCGTAGAGGGTGGTGACCTAAACCTGGTGTGGGACTCTGATCTAGACAGGAGCAAGGTGACATATCAGTGCACAAGAGCAAGTTCCGCACACCTTAAACATGTGTTCTCGAAACTGGGTCTCATAGACGCCTGCCGCTATAGGCACCCAGAGGTGCGTGACTACTCATTTTATTCCCATGTCCATGCATCATATTCACGCATTGACTATATTTTTCTCACTCACTTCCTCCTCAGTGTCCTGGTTACTGCAACCATCTTGAACATTTGTATCATCGATCACGCACACGTAGAACTGGTACTGTCCAATGATGCACATCCTCTTAGGGACCTACCCCCACTCCTCCTCAGGGCCCCGGTAGATGCGGAAGAGATCCACAAGGGGATCACTGATTATTTTGATCTGAATGATCTTACGGACACTGCGATACACACACTTTTAAATGAGTTCCATGTTACCATCAGAGGGGGGATATCTACAATAGCAATCGCAAGGGCAAGGAAGGATGGTGCAGTTGGGATTGACAGCTGAAATTAAGGCATTAGAAAAATGGACCATATGAACACCACTAGACGCAACAAATGACAACAAGCAATTCTGTGTGGCTAGTTGCGCGTTCAAAGGACTAACTGGGCTTAACACTGCCTCCTGGCCCTGAAACAGAAGTACTACTCAGGGGGAACAAGGTAGAAACCCTGTTAGCTCGCAGCCTCAGTCAGATCCAAGCTAGCACACACATTGCAAAACTCAGAGCAGGGGACGGGGATAGGCGACCTCTGAAAGAGACAAACAGCAGGCCTTCCGTGACTACTATCAATCTCTTTTCGCACGGGAGGATATTCCACAAAACTATAATGGATGTGTGCCTGCAACATGTGAATGGGTCCCACCGGCCCTCAACAAGCGGAACTGCTCGAGGTCCAATCTCTCTAGAGGAGCAGCGCCGAGCAGTTTGGGAGCTGCCGCAAGAGAAGGCTCCTGGGCCCGGTGGGCTCCCTGACACTTTTTACAGATTGTTCTTTCCTAGTTTGCAAGATCATTTATTGAAAGTGTTTAACTCCTTTACCCAGGACACGGGTCTTACACCCACCATGGCGGCAGCTGAGATAGCCCTCATTCCCAAACCAGGTAAGGCCCCTATACAGTGCACTTCTTACTGCCCTATAGCCCTTCTCAAAATAGATGCAAAGATATTCACAAAGATATTGGCTACCAGGATAGAAGGCCTTCTCCTAGGCCTTATAGATCCCGACCAGGTGGGGTTCATTCACAGTAGGCAAGCACGCTGATAACATTTGAAGGGTAGCCCAGCTGGTTGAAAAGTCCCATCTCTGCAACATCCCGGTATGCCTTCTCCCGCTTGACATGGAGAAGGCATTTGACAGGGTGAGTTGGACCTTTCTCCAAGCTGTTTTGCACAAAATTGGCTTTGGCCCAGGTAAGATAGCCAAGATTATGATGTCCTCTGTTGCCCGACAGCCTCCATACAGATTAAAGGGCACAATACAGACCCCACTCTCATCCTTAGGAACACCAGCCAGGGATGCCCATTATCGCCGCTTCTCTTCCCCCTAGTGGTCGAACCTTTCACCATCATCGTCTGACAAACAGCTGGGATCGTAGGCATTCCCTTTGGGGGCCGAGGCCACAAGATAAGCCTCTTTGCGAATTAACTTTTATTTACCATTTCTCAGTCCGCTTCTACCCTTCCAGTGATTGTTGACTGCCTCGCCGTCTTTGAAGCGGTGCCTGGTTTCAAAGTCAATACGACCAAATCATTTGCACTGAATCTCACCATGCCCACGTGGGCCCTCCCTGCTTTACAAGCAGTAGCACTGTTTCAATGGGCCTCCCTCATAATTAGATATCTGGGTCTCAACCTCACCCATGAGTTGTCTTCCTGGACTCAGGCTAATTGGCAGACACTCAAGCACTCCATCTTGGAAGACTTCTGACGCTGGGAACCCCTCTACATATATTGGCTGGGCCGCATTGATATAATTAAAATAATGTCCTCCCTTGGGTCCTTTATTTCTTTCAATCCTTGCCCACCCCGATCCCCCAGGAGGACATCTTAAGCTTGCAGCGGGACATACGTCCTTTTATTTAGGTCAGAAAATGATCTAGGATATCCAATTCCTTGCTTATGCTGCCAAGGGACAGGGGTGGAATGACTTCCCCTAATATTCTGTAGTATTATCGGACAGCTCACTTGCGCTTCATTTCTGAATTGGAAGTCTGTGAGAGTGATAAGCATTGGTTCCACTTGGATTGGGCGGTTGCCTGTCACCCCCTTTGGGACCTGGCTTGGCTCCCTAGACATGCCAGGCCAAGCAGTACCCATATAGCCAGCCCCACCAAAATAGTCCATGAAATATGGGGACAAAGTGGTGCTCACAAAGGGTCTCAACATCTTTCCCTCTCCTAACACACCACTTGCTCAAACCCCAGCCTTCACCACAGCACTTGACTCCCATACTTGTCCTAGCTGGGAGACAGGGGACTCTAGGATGCTATGGGACCTATTTGTGGGAACTTCTATAAAATCTTTTGAACAATGCAAAATTGACTACAACATCCTGGAAACATTGCGACTCCCAATGCTCAAGGGGCCACTCAAGCTTATACACCATTCCAAAAGCTAGTAAGGGAGTATGATGGCTCTAGAAGGCTTATCTCAAATACCTATCATACACTCCAATACTCTACCACCCCCACACTCATACCTATCAAACCCAGTGGCAGGTCAACACCACAGAGGGCATCTCATCCAAGCAATGGGAGATTTTATGGCATGATATCCCTAAGACCTGCAGAAGCCTCTCCCAGTGAGAAACGGCTTATAAGCTCATGCTTCAATGGTACTACACCATGACACACCTCTCCACCACCTAACCTTCCACATCTCCCCTCTGGTGGCATTGTGGAACGGTGCCTGAGGACTTCAGTCACATTTGGTGGTCTTGCTCACTCATAGCCATATACTGGAAGGACATTTTGGGACACATCAAGGGTGCTGTGGGTTACCCGCTCCCCGCCTCCTATATCTCCATAATACTAGGCATCCAACCACCCACTCTAGAAGTCATGACGTGTGCTGACTAGAAGCTTATCAGTCATATGCTGAATGTTGCATGGCAGCTCATAGCATTGGCCTGGAAAAAAACGACTGCTCCTCCCGTTGCCCAATGGTTCATGCGTCAATGGCACTTGATGGCAATGGAGCAGCTGTCTTGCAACCTGGCTCAGACCGATGCTAAGTTCCAGTGTGTATGGTGCCTGATACTCCACTATCTCAGTTGGCTGCAGTTCACTTGCTTTAATCCTCAAAGCTTAGGGTGCTGCAGATGTTTGAATAAGCTGCTCCCCATGGCTACCTCCCCAATTGACTTCTCTCCCCTACTATTAGCGGAAACTCATCCACCCTGCTATGTTGCGCCATTCCCACTCAGGAGATTCCTGTGATGCATGTTCACCTAAATTTGTTGTATATTGTTGTTTCTGACTTTGTGTTGGTTTGTGACATGCCTAATTGCAGGCGGAACCCCATGTATGGCCTTCTCACACCTCTTTTGCCTATTCATGTGAGGCATACTTTTCATCTTATTACATCAATTTGCTGTGAACTGTCTTGATTAATGCATCACTGCGATATTTTACTAATGGGATGTCAAATTATGTTTGCTTTGTTCCAAACTTTCAATAACACACTTCAAGTAAAAGTGTTGTAATAGACAATGGCGATGGTAAAGTGATATGTGATGTTCGTAATTATGCAAAGTGTGATATTGTGTGGTATATGATAATAAGTATGTTGGTGATTATGGTTATCTAGCTAACAATAACTTGCAAACTGTAGTCAGTGGTGTGAGAAGCTGGCTTGGTATATGGTGCACACTTATGTAAGTGGGCACCCTGCACCAATCCAGATGACCCTTATGGTGATTTTAGTGGTCTTAGACAACCTTAAAAAGCTCTCTAAGTGGTAGCTGTGGAGAGCAGCCTTCAGGCTTAGTCCTGAAGGAGAGTAAAGCAGCTTGGTTTACCAGAGCATAATCTTATTGATATAGATTAAGTGAAAAGGAACCACACACTATATTTATAAAAAATATGTATTTATAATAAGACACTCACTAATACATACAGATATCTCCTAGCTGGAGATATACACAATACACACAATACTTTGCAATAAAAACAGGTAACTAGCACAGATACACAGTGGTCGCTAGGGGGAGACCAAACTGTATACTAAAATAGTGGTATGCGAACCACAACTCAAGTCAAGACAATACCCAGAAGACGTAGAACTGCTGGGGACCCAAGGAACCACCCAAGGTAAGTAACCAGGAACCCCATGGAGGCCGTGTGCAGAGTGGGAACACGACCGCAAACTCAATACAAGTCAATGGGTAAGTCGCAGTTGCAATTTTAATGACGAAGGACCCTTCCCAGTGGACCCTGAAGAAACCCCATGGAAGACAGAAGGTTGGAGAGACACCCCACCCGTGGATACCCTAGGAACCAGGATACCTAAACCAGGGAAGCCGGGTGCATAGATGTGAAGTGACATCAGAAACCGCCGTCAAACTCAAAGGAGAACTTCAGGAAGATGCTGCTGCTGGCGAAGGTGAAAGTGTATGGTGGAACCCAAAGGTGGATTCAAGATAAGAAGTACCTGCAAGCACAGGGGACAGAGTTTAGGTCCCTTGGGAGTGACCAGGAGGCATGGAAGATGAATGCCGACTGACGTTGAGTGCTGCAGGAAGGTTGACGGTGACCTTAGAGCTGCAGCTGTGCAGAACAGGCGACGCTGTGGAAGACCAGGAGCCGTTCACGAGCTATCCCAGGCTGGATGTCGAGAGTTGAGGGGTGGGTGTCCGTCGGGAGCACCAACAAGCCTTGGCGACTGCAACAGCGTGGAAAGCAAAGAAGGTGTCAGGACCAGCAAGGTCCAGGTGGCTCACCACAAGCAGGGGAGTCAGAGCAGGCCCCGAGCAATCAGGGAGCCCACTAAAATCAAAGAAGACCCTCAAGAGGACCCACAGACTGGAGGCATTGGAGTCGCAAGAGGACCTCGAGCAGCTCACCAGAGATGCAGGCCCATGATGCAAGTGATGTGGTGAGGACAAAGATCTTGGTCACAGGAGGTCCTTGAGGTTGGAGCTACTTGGAGCCCAAAGATCTTGGTGGAGGGAAGCCAACAAGCCTTTGCAACAGCAAGTCGATGTGGTGAATAGGGGTTCAGTTCCTGCTGCTCCGACGAGGGATACTGGCTTCAAACTTGGTGGAGGACAGAGCAGGCCTCAAGGGATGTGAAGAGCCACCACCTGTGTTGCTGTGCCTTTTGGAGTCAGTAGGAGCCCAGGATCAGCAGACCAGTCAGCTTCGTTACGGTGCCAGCAGATGCAGGGAAGTGACTCCTTCACTTGAAGGGAGATTCTTTCAGGTGTCTTGGGTGTCCACAGGCCTTGGAAGGTTCCTGTATGGAGCACAGGCACAGACATTGCAGCAGACGAGCAGGGCAACGAGACCAGGAGCAGCAGGAGTCTTTCCAGGTGCAGTCTTGATGCTGAGAGCGAAGTCCAGGGTGCCCAGACGGTCTAAAAAGAAGTGGTGTCTTGAAATTAATCTTGTCCCAAGACAAATCTTGGGACCCACCCTCGGGTAAGCCCTTAAGAACCCTAAGGAAAGGGTTGGGACGATTCAGGGTTCCCGCCCAGGGGAGAGGTCGGATAGAGAGGAGGCTACTCCCATGTCCTTTGTCCAGTTTTGCACCAGAGCGGGACTGTTGAGGGTATGATTTCTCTCACCCATGCCCACCTTATTCAATAGTTGAGTGACATCAGGATAGTGTAATTATTCCAGAATTCTACAGACATTTGTGATGATGACTTTAATGAACATTGTTTATGACCTTAATGAACATTGTAAAATATAATGTGCATTTACTAATATTGTATAGATACACACTCTGTTATCTGGGAACATGAGGAATATGAATACAAGCATTCATTGACAATTTCTGACACGTGAATACTGGTAAAACATGTCACAAAACAAGTATGCTATTCTTAACAACCGCCGGTCTTCTCCCGCATGTGTAAGCTGGCAATAACACATGTCAACCGGCAACCGACAAACGTGTATGCAAATACCAAAGGTACGGTGAGGGTATTTAAGCCGCTCCCGCCTGTGCTCGCAGCTTGGCCTCGTTTTCCGCAGCACTTACCTGGCTCCAGTTTCTTCGTGTCAGCCGGTGCCTTCCACTCCCTCTTCAGGCTTCGGCATCCTCGTCTGGCTCCTTGCCTTCTGGGACCTTCCAGTCTTCGGTGACAGACCTTCTGCAGTACCGTAAACCCTGTAAAACAAGAACAAAGAAGTTAAGTCTCTGTACAAGGTAATCTGAGCATTTCTTCGATTGCGGTGAGTCTAATATTTATTTATTTATTGAGGTGCGCATAGAAACGACTTTGACGATGATGGCACCTTCCTTTTGACCTAATAACTGAACTCAGAGTGCATCATTTATTTCTTTGAATTAACAAGTCATTGCGGTGTCTTCCAACCGTAATACCGAAGGAAAAGGACGCTTAAAGAAACAAACTGTTATACGAAGACTCATTAACTCTGAATAACAAGAGACATTGTTGGTTATATGCAATGCAAACATCTTTTTATTTATTTATTTTTTCTTTATTTTTTGATCGTGTTAAACTACATGGTGAATTCAGTACTGCACAAGCAAAGTGAAGCTACTTATTGAAGGGCTCAGGTATATTCCTCCAAAAGAATCTGCAAAGGACAGAATATGTTTTAAGCATGCATGTCAATTAGTTGTCCTCATGTCAATGTTGATTTGTTTTTTATGATGCTCATTTGTTTAATCAGAGATACTCCATTAACATATGGTTAACGAAGCAGTGCAAAGAGTACCCACCTTCTGTGTATATCCTTTACAAGCATTAGGTAGGATATACAGAGTACAGGTCTAGAAGAGATATGTTTTGACTACTACCACTGGAATGGTCATTTTAATATTGTCCCTTGCCTCTTAGCTCATCACGAAGGCAGTGTTCTTGATCAAGGTGTTCCTACATCACAACTTTGAGTTTGAAATTCCAGAACCTTCCAGACATTCCCAGGAGAGTCCTCTTACCCCTGCGAAGACGTCTGGTATCTTCGTCTTTCTTGTCTCTTTCTTCTCGTCCCAATCCCCTTTCCCCCTGGGGGCTTTCAGACTGACAGTGTGTTTTCTGTCCATAACTGTCACGCTGTTAGTTCCCAGAGGACCTGGGGAATTGTCGTCGCCAAAGTAGAACAACCTGAAGAGCAGGTGAGTGCAGCTTAACAGAAGGCCAAGCCACACCACATGTTCACCTTGGCGACAATCGAGACATGGAGTTCACTGACAAGACCTCACGTCTAACTGAAGCAACTAGGAGTCTACAAGTAGAAATGCAACATCTAAAACAGGAAAATCATACCTTGAGAGAGGAATTATTTAAAAGCAGGGGTGATTTTACTCAATGGAGGGAACCTAAGACACCTGATTCCTGCCCTATTATAGCAGCACCTAAATTTGGCCTTTTTCCCCTCACCCTTCAGTTCCTCAACGTCCAGATCAAAATCTACAGGTCACAGTTGTTGCCCCAACCCCTGTTCCACTGGCCAATCCTGAATGTTTTTTGGGAGATAGTTCTCGTTTTGCCTCATTTATGAGTCAATGTCAATTGCACTTTTTGTGTAAGCCTCAAGTGTTTGCTACTAATTCGGATAAAATTGCCTTTATCATTTCGTACTTAGGGGGCGTAGCTGGCAATTGGACAATAACTTTGATTGAAAATAATGACACTCTTCTGCGTAATTTTAATGCTTTTAAAGATGCTATGTCACGCTTGTTTGGACGTCACGTTTTCATCCAGTCAAGTGACAACGAACTGTTAAATTTGCGCCAAGGGTCCAAAGATCTCATTACATACATAGCCACCTTTAATCGTCTCTTATCTGAAACCCACTGGCCAGACGAAAAGCGCACTTCACTATTTTATAGAGGGCTTAGAGATGATTTAAAAGATTCATTAGCTCACATAGTAGATCTACCTGAGGACTACTCAGAATTCTTAGACGTTGTTGTAAAATTAGATCATAGACTGGGAGAGAGAAAAAGTGAAAGGCCAAGAACAGACACTAGAGTCATTATGGTCAAATCAGAAAGAAAAGAAACAGAAGAAAAACAGAATGGTTCAGAACCAATGCAGATCGGTGGAATGAAAGGTCTATTATTTCAAGAAGAGAAAGAACAATGTCGTAAAGGGAATTTGTCTTTGTATTGCGGCAAGAGCAGACATTTCGCTCGAGAGTGCCCAGTCAAACCTAAAAAGAAAAAGATAATAGCCAACATAAACATAAATCAATCTGAGTCGGAAAACTAAGTGTCTCGAAGGTGGTTGAGATCGTCCCTTCAAGAGCTATTGGGTCAAAGATCTTCCAGTACGTCACTAACGTTATTAACCACGAACCATGACACATGAATATTCGAATTACCTTTATTATTTCTACCCAACAAAGACACAGTCTGTCGGTTCTATTAGACTCAGGCGCCACAGGCAATTTTTTTTATATAAGTTTAGCCCAAAAAATCGGAATAACACAAGTAGCCAAAGAAGAACCTGAGCCTGTGAGGGCTGTTGATGGTTCTGCTCTGTCTTCAGGACTTATTCGTTTTCACACTGCTTCTTTGACCATAGTGTGCAAAAACGGTCATACAGAGCAGCATGTTTTTGACCTCATTGATACTCCCACTTTTGAGGTAATACTTAGTGTCCCATGGTTAGAACTACACAACCCGAAAATTGGCTGGGTCCAACGGACATTAACCTTGGATTCTGCGTTTTGTAGAACGCATTGTTTACAGGAAACACAAGATCCAATTTTTCCATTACACTGTGCTAGCACACAATTGAGTTCGCCTCCTTTGTTACCCAGCGAATACCACGATTTCGCTGATGTTTTTGATCCCATGCAAGCTACGCAATTGCCACCCCATAGGGTGTATGATTGTAGGATCAACCTCATTCCTGGAGCTGTCTTACCATGCAGCAGAATTTACGAGCTCACTGACCCTAAGACACAGTATTTAAAGAAATATCTAGACGATTTATTAGAAATTGGTTTTATCAGACACTCTACATCGCCTGTCTCTTCTCCTCTTTTTTTTGTAGCCAAGAAATCTGGCGATCTCAGGGCTTGCATAGATTATCGCACAATTAATAAAGTTACAATTAAGAATCGATACCCATTGCCACTCATCCCAGTTCTTTTAGATCAGGTAAATGGCTCCACAATATATACTAAATTAGATCTTCACGGTGCTTACCATCTCATACGTGTTAAGGAGGGCGATGTATGGAAGACCGGCTTTCGCACCAAATTCGGTCTCTTTGAATATACAGTCATGTTGTTCGGCTTATGTAATGCTCCGGCGGCATTCCAATATTTTATAAATGAAGTCATTCACGACTTTTTAGACGTCTGTGTGATTGTCTATATAGAAGATATCTTGATTTTCTCAAACAAAGAACAAGACCACATCCATCATGTTCGCTCTATTCTCCAAAGACTAAAAGAGCATTCTGCATATGCAAAACTAGAACAATTTATTTTCCATACTAGATCGGTGGAATTTCTAGGGCATTTTGTATCCCCTGAAGGCATCACAATGGACCCGAAAAAGGTTGAGGCAATGCTAAACTGGCCATCCCCAAAATCAGTAAAAGAAGTATAGCGAGTCCTGGGCCACGCCAACTTCTATAGGAGATTTATTGCCAACTTTTCTGGAATTGTTTCGCCCATCACACAATTGTTAAAAAAGGGGCAATCATTTAATTGGACAGAAAATGCTGAAAAGGCTTTTCAGAATCTAAAAATGGCCTTTACTACTGCTCCCGTTCTCTGTCACACAGACCCAGACCAACCATTTTTTGTGGCAGCAGATGCTTCTCAAACCGCATTAGAAGGGGTATTGTTGCAGAAAAATCCCAAAACAGGACATTTACATCCACTAGCTTATTACTCACGAAAATTACTCCAAGCAGAACAAAATTATACGGTAGCTGAGCAGGAACTGCTCCCTATAAAGGCTGTATTTAATGATTGGAGACATCATCATCTAGGAGCTAAATACACCATCACAATCTTTACACATCATACAAATCTGCAGTTTTTTACTTCAGTAAAAGCCCTTACTCCTAGACAAATGAGATGGTTGCATTTTATCAGTGAATTTGACTTTCTGATATCATATCGCCCTGGACAGAAACAAATATTATCTGACACGTTATCTCGGCTTGATGAAAGAGAAAAGAAAGAGCAGCTTACTCCTGCACCTAGTATTATACCTCATGACAAAATCATAGCAGTGACACAAGTTGATTCCTTCTTACAAGAAATTAAGTCGGCATCCCAGACTATAGATGCCAAAAAATGTTACAGAACTCTAAGAATTCAATAAAGGAAGGATATCTGTTTCATAATAACAAATTGTTCATCCCACAAGAAGACTGGAGACGACAAATCATAGCTTGGCACCCCGATTCAGGAATAGCTGGTCATCCAGGTACATATAAAACCTTAGAGTTGTGTTTACGAAATTTTTGGGTGGAGTAACATTCAGGATGATGTACAGGAATACATTAAAACTTGTCCCACTTGCGCTCGTAATAAATCACAACACATAGCGCCAGATGGATTATTACACCTTTGCCAGTCCCATCAACACCTTGGCACACCATTAGTGTCGATTTCATTACAGATCTGCCAAAATAACATCATTTCACTACTATTTCAGTAGTTGTGGACTTACTCTCCAAAATCAGTCATTTCATTCCTTTAAGAAAACTGCCCACTGCAGCTAAATTTAGTGATATATTTCTTAATCACATAGTTAAACTGCTGTTTAATATCCACCTTGACTTCACACTGGGATCAAGCACTTCCTTTAGCCGAGTTTTCATATAATAACAGCATTCATACCGCCTTGGGGTGTTTCCTCTTCTATTTCCTTAACGGTTTCCACCCTCGTTCAATTCCTACACTACCTTTATCCCATACTAGTTCTGTGCCTTCCGTTTCTGAGCGACTAAATCATTTACAAGAAATTCAGGAAAAAGCACGACAAAGTTTAACAAAACATAAAATTGCTTCTAAAATACAAGCTGACAAACACAGAACTCTGGAACCAATATATAAAATCGGAGATTTGGTCTGGCTATCCACACGTAATATTCATTTGGATGGCCCAAGAAAATTACAACCATGATATATTGGTCCATTTCCCATTAAACAAATTCTGAATTCAGTCACTGTTCAGTTACAATTACCAGAAGAATATTCAATACATCCTACCTTCCATGTATCCCTAATTAAACAATATCATCCATTGACCCAAAAGGACACCCCTACACCTCCAGTCTTAGTCAATAATCATCCTGAATATGAAGTACAGCGTATTCTTGATTCGAAAAGAATCCGAGATAAATTGTACTATCTACTTGATTGGAAGGGCTATGACGCTTCTGAACAATCATGGGAGCCGGCTTCTAATGTGCATGCTCCTCGGTTGGTACGATGTTTTCATGCTCTTCATCCTGACAAGCCCCGTCCACTAAGGCGGCCTTTGGGGGGGGGGGGGGGGACTGTTAAGGGTATGATTCCTCTCACCCATGCCCGCCTTACTCAATAGTTAAGTGACATCAGAATAGTGTAATTATTCCAGAATGCTACAGACATTTGTGATGATGACTTTAATGAACATTGTTTATGACCTTAATGAACATTGTAAAATATAATGTGCATTTACTAATATTGTATAGATACACACTCTGTTATCTGGGAACATGAGAAATATGAATACAAGCATTCATTGACAATTTCTGACACGTGAATACTGGTAAAACGTGTCACAAAACAAGTATGCTATTCTTAACAACCGCCGGTCTTCTACCGCACGTGTAAGCTGGCAATAACACATGTCAACCGGCAACCGACAAACGTGTATGCAAATACCAAAGGTATGGCGAGGGTATTTAAGCCGCTCCCGCCTGTGCTCACAGCTTGGCCTCATTTTCCCCAGCACTTACCTGGCTCCAGTTCCTTCGCGTCAGCTGGTCCCTTCCACTCCCTCTTCAGGCTTCGGCATCCTCGTCTGGCTCCTCGCCTTCCCAGATCTTCCAGTCTTCAATGACGGACCTTCTGCTCTTCCCGTTTCGCTGTACCGTAAACCCTGTAAAACAAGAACAAAGAAGTTAAGTCTCTGTACAAGGTAATCTGAGCATTTCTTCGATCGCGGTGAGTCTAATCTTCATTTATTTATTGAGGTGCGCATAGAAAACAACTTTGACGATGATGGCACCTTCCTTTTGACATAATAACTGAACTCAGAGCGCATCATTTATTTCTTTGAATTAACAAGTCATTGCGGTGTCTTCCAACCGTAATACCATGGAAAAGGACACTTGAAAAAAGAAACTGTTACACGAAGACTCATTGACTCTGAATAACAAGAGACATTGTTGGTTATATGCAACGCAAACATCTTTTTATTTGTTTTTCTTTCTTTATTATTTGATCGTGTTAAACTATATGGTGAATTCAGTACTGCACAAGCAAAGTAAAGCTACTTATTGAAGGGCTCAGGTATATTCCTCCAAAAGAATCTGCAAAGGACAACATATGTTTTAAGCATGCATGTCAATTAGTTGTCCTCATGTCAATGTTGATTTGTTTTTTAGGATGCTCATTTGTTTAATCAGAGATACTCCATTAACATATGGTTAACGAAGCAGTGCAAAGAGTACCCACCTTCCGTGTATATACTTTGCAAGCGTTAGGTAGGATATACAGAGTACAGGTCTAGAAGATATATGTTTTTACTACTACCACTGGAATAGTCATTTTAATATTGTCCCTTGTCACGCTGTTAGTTCCCAGAGGACCTAGGGAATTGTCGTCACCAAGGTAGAACAACCTGGAGAGCAGGTGAGCGCCACATAACAGGGAGCCAACAGCTCCCTGAGCTGGTTTGAACTGGACTATGCAAGGAGGGCGCCAAATGTGCCCTTAACTAGACTGAGTGGCGCTGGCAAGAGCTTCCACCCGGCCCCAATACACTAAATCCTGTCTGGGAGGTGGTCACACCTCCCTGTGACAGGATACCTATTGTTCTGCCTTCCCCTGCTCGAGCTTGGCTCAGAAGCAGTAGGGCAGAATCGTGTCTCTGGTCGGCAGCAGCCATGTTGTGCTGTCTGGGTCTAGAAGACTGGTAGTGGGAGCGCTGAAGGCCTCCCAGAGGAGTTTTACTGTGCATGGAATCATACCTCCCACACCATTTACGGTGTGGGGGTATTATTCCAACATGTTTGATACTAAACACGACAGGGTTCGTTACAACCAGTTTAGAGATGATCATCGCGTAATGAAGCATGGCCACTCTATGTATCATAATGGCTGATGCATATATAACCCGGGAGAATAGACTCTGAAGGTTGTAGGGGTGTCCTGCTCATGCAGGGGCACCCTCACACTTAGAACCAAGCACCCTGCCTTCAAGATTGAAAGGCCTGCTTTTAGGGGTGACATAGGTTTTAAGTGCAGTGACCTTAGATATAGGGAAACCTATATCTTTCGTAAGTGGTGCTAGCACCAGCTTACACAGGCTGCAATGGCAGGCATGTAGTTACACTTTGAGTGGTCCACCATGGGTGGTATAATACATGCTTCAGTCCATGGGGGACCTGTGGGGTACCTATGCCCTTGGTACCTCAGTACCATATACTAGGGACTTATAAGGGTACACAAGTATCCACTTTGGGAGGAACCTAAGTACTTACGATAACCATTTTAGGGCAGAAAGCACAGAGACTGGGGTCCTGGTTACCAGGAACCCAGTAAGACTAGTCAGAAATAGCATAGCCCCAGGCAAAAAGTGGGGGTAACCATAAAAGCAGATCCAAACTTTCCTACAAGTGGCGTAGCTGAGTTGTGGGCCCCGGAAAGGTGAGCGTCCTTCGCGCCACAAAGGCTGCAGAGGAATTTATTACTCCTCTGATTGCAGTGTCCCTTAAATTATGAACTGTAACCATAATGTCTCATTAACTGACGTTTTAGGGGCAGATTCATGTTTTTTTACACACATTTTTAATATAGATACTAGGCGCAATTAATGAAAACCATCATAGTAAAAACATTTTTCTTAGTGGAAAACAGCTCTGGAAAACATCCTTGGAGAAGTAACTGTGTATCAATTTTTTGACACTCGAATAATAAATTAAAATGTAGCAACATTAGTTATTACTATATGTGATAAACAGCAATGCTATTTCCAGAGAGACTAACCAGCTGTGACTTGTCATTGACCTTTTGACCATTCGGCCTTCGCAGTACAAATTGCATATATATAGACTTGGCATCCTTCGCATGGTTCCCCCTTCTTTTCGCCTTCAGACCTCCTGTTTTGGCTGACTGCGTTTTGCTGGCCTTAGGACTCTGAGCACTTTACCACTGCTAACCAGTGCTAAAGAGCTTGTGTTCTTTCCTTAAAACATGGTAACATTGCTTATGCCGAATTGGCATATTTAATTTACTTATAAGTCCCTACTAAAGTGCTCTACATGTGCCCAGGGCATGTAAATGAAATTCTGGTAGTGGACCTGCAGCACTGATTGTGCCACCCACTTAAGTAGACCCTTAAACATGCCTCAAGCCTGCCATTGCAGAGTCTTTGTGTGCAGTTTAAACTGCCATTTCTACTTGGCAACATAAAACTTTTGCCAGGCCCAACCCTTCCTTTTTAATACATATAGGTCACCCCTAAGGTGGGCCCTGGATAGCCCTATGGGCAGTGTGCAGTGTATTTAAAAAGTTGGACATGTACTTTTAAGTTTTACTTGTCCTGGCCCTGAAAATATTAAGTGTAATTTCCAAATGGGAACATGTAACTGGTTCATGTTTGGTGTCTCTGGAACCCTAATTTGAAATCCTAACTTATGGTTAAGTTGGATTTTAAATTACAATTCTGAAAATGACACTTTTAGAAGGTTGGCATTTTCTTGCCTTAACCATTTGGTGCCTGCAGCCTGTCTCTGGTCACATGCCTGGGTGTAGTTGGCAGCTGACTTTGTGTATTCCTCCTAGACAGCCACACACAATGGAAGCTTAGGTGTGACTGAACGGGCCATCACTGGCAGGATGGGAGGGAGGAGCTGGGCCCAGCCTCACTTATCCCTGAATAGGCTGTGTCCTGTCTCCACACAAAGGGCTGCATATCCCCTGTGGTTAGTTAGGCGCAGGAATTCAGGGCATCTGAGCAGCATCTGCTGGACTGCTACTCTGAAGGAATTGCTGACCTGCTGTGCTGACCTGCTGCCCTCTTCCCTAGGTGAGAAAGACTCGACCTGCATCACTTAAACCCAGAACCCAGAGTAACTCTAAGGGCTAGTTGGCTCTACTCCTGATCTGAAGCATCAGGGACAGGATCCCTACAACTTTGCATCTACTTCTGAACTGTGCCATCTGTGAGTCTTCCCTGCCAAATGGTGCCACCCCAGTCCATAACCCATGGAAGTGGGCCTAGGGTGCTCTGCAAGCCTTTGTGGATCCAGCGGAACTGATGCATCTCCTCTACTGCGCGGCACAAAACCCAGCAGAACCGACACATCGATGATGTGCATGGATCAGAACCGCCGCAAAAGACTTGAATCGCATTGCAGCCCGATGCCGCATTGGAACCAACACATCGCCCCGATTGCACGATGCATCCTTGACTCCAGACTTTGCATTACAAGCCCTCGTTGACAGGATCCTCGATGACAACACAACAGGACATTGCACTGCAGCCTCGCTGCATCGCAGAACCAACACATCGCCTTGGCTGCACAACGCATCTTTGATGCAGATCCATGCAACTCTCCGCAACCAAGACCTAAGGTACTCTATTCAGGGGGCCCAATTGGGTCCCTGTAGCTGGCCTGTGCTCCGCCGTGGTTGGCCTGAACTTGTGACTTTGTCTTGGACCCGCAAGGCCAGATATCCACGCTTTATGCCTTTTGGCATTATTTTCTCTAAAGACGTAAAACATCAATATCTCCAGTTCTGCTAATTGGATTTTTGTCATTTTGGTGTTGTTTTATTTATTAAATTAAGCGCTATTTTTCTAATCTGGTGTGGGGTCTTTTCATGCGGTGCTTCTAATGTTTTACTGTTTGAAGTGTTGCACAAATACTTTACACATTGACATTAAGTTAAGCCTGATTACTCTGTGCCAAGCTACCAGAGGGTTGAGCACAGGTTAATTTGAGGTTTGCTTGTGCTCTACCATGATTAGGCTTGTGGTTTATATATATATATATATATATATTGAAAAAACCATAGGTTTCAGGGACGTTATAGTTAGAAATTAGCATTTAAAAAACCTTAGAAATTCACTGAAAAAAACACAGGTTTCAGGGACGTTATAGTTAGTTGGACATTTCAGTCGTACAAAAGCAGTGAAATTCGGCCGTTATAGTTAGTTCAGCTAACTATAACTCGCGCCCCCGCAATGCATTGCTGATGACGTCACATATTACATCATTCATGACATGCTCAGTGACATCACTGATGACATCACTGATGACATCTCAAATGACATCACTGATGACATCATCCATGTGATAATCTGATGCATAGCGTTACTCACACACCTAGTCAGTCATGCAAAAAATCGATCACACTTCCATTTACTCACCTATACAGTTATACACACACCACCTGATTTATTCATACAGATACCAACACATACTTACTCTCTTATACAATCACTGATACAACCACACACTCATCCATACAGCCACTCTCACAATTACTCACTCTCACATATAGTCATTTATATACTCCAACACGCACATATACTGCCTTTCACATATGTAGTTACTGACACATGTACCACTGAGACATCCATTCACTCACCAACACACCCATACACACACTCACCCACCCATACGGCCCTTCACACATGCACTCTTGAAGCCATACACCCAGTGAATCACCCACTCACACATCCATGCACGGAGTCACCCACCCCCCACCCAACCACACAGACACTCAGGCACATATACAGATACTCAGACAACCAATCAATAACCCATATAGACACTCATTTAGCTACTCACCAACCCATGCAACCGCTTACACACCAACTGACAGACTGATACAGACATTTACACAGTTTAGTCACTAACCCATGCATTCACTAAGACACATTTAATCACTCACTTATACATACAGTCACGCACCTACTAAATCATCCATTCAAACACTTATACACCCACTTACTCTTCAATATACCTTGGCATATATATATATATAAAACATACTTAAACTTTTCAGAAACACACAGTCACTGGATGATGTCATTAGTGATGTCATCGGTGATGTCATTTGAGATGTCATCAGTGATGTCATCAGTGATGTCACTGACCATGTCATGAATGATGTAATATGTGATGTCATCAGCAGTGCATTATGGAGCGCGAGTTATAGTTAGCTGAACTAACTATAACGGCCGAATTTCACTGGTTTTGTACGACTGAAATGTTCAACTAACTATAACGTCGCTGAAACCTGTGGTTTTTTCTGTGAATATATATATATATATATATATATATATATACACACATATATACATAAACTCAACAGTTAAATTAGCATTCTATGTACACTAGTACTGAGTGATGCTACTTCTAACATATATTATGTGAGTGACTGTATGTATCTTTGTGTGTATGGGTGTGTAAGTGGCTGTATGAGTGTATACATGGGTGTGTAAGCAGCTGTGTAGTTGAGTGAGATACTGTGTGAGTGGTTGTATTGGTGAGTGAGTGACGGTGGGAGTGGCTCTATGAGTGGGTATGTAGTGACTGTATGGGTGAGTGAGTGGGTGTCTGAATGGCTGTATGAGTGAGTGACTGGGTGTATAAGTGGCTTTATGGTTGAGAGAGTGGTAGTTGAGTGAATGTTTGATTAAGTGAGTTGCTGTGTGAGTGACTATATTGGAGAGTAAGTGTTTGTGTGAATGGCTGTGTGGGTGAGTGAGCGTATGTGTGAGTGCTTTTATGAATGTGTGAATGGATATGTAAGTAGTTGTGTGGGTGTCTGAGCAAGTGTGTGAGCGCTTGTATGGGTGAGTGAGTGGCTGTGTTGAGAGGATGTATGGGTGAATGAGTGGGTATTTGAGTGACTGTGGAGATAAATAAGTGGGTATGTGAGTGGATGTATGGGTAAGTGTGCAGCTATGTGACTGGCTTTACAGATGAGTGACTGGTTGTATGAGTGGCTATATGAGTGAGTAAATGGTTGTATTAATGGCTGTACAAGTGAGTGAGTGTGTATGTGAGTGCCTCTATGGAGGAGTAAATGTGTGTGAGAGTACTGGTATGGGCCTGTGAATGGATAGATGAGTGGTTGTGTGGGTATGTGAGTAGGCATACAAGAAGTTGCATGGGGGTGTGAGTGGGTATGTGAGTGTTTCTGTTGATGATGTCATCAGTAATAACATTTGAGATGTCATCAATGATGCCACTGACCATGTCATGAGTGATGTAATATGTGAGGTCATAAGCAGTGCATTGCAGGGGTGTAAGTTATAGTTAGCTCAGGTAATTATAACGGCTGAATTTTACTGGTTTCTTATGACTGAAATCTGATCCTAACTATAACGTCCCTGTAACCTTTATTTTTTTCTGTGAATATATATATATATATATATATATATATATTCACTGAAAAAACCACAGGTTTCAGGGACGTTATAGTTAGAAATTAGCATTTAAAACGCCTTAGAAATTCACTGAAAAAACCACAGGTTTCAGGGACGTTATAGTTAGAAATTAGCATTTAAAAAACCTTAGAAATTCACTAATAAAACACAGGTTTCAGGGACGTTATAGCTAGGTGGACATTTCACTCGTACAAAACCAGTGAAATTCGGCCGTTATATAGTTAGTTCAGCTAACTATAACTCGCGCCCCCGTAATGCACTGCTGATGACGTCACATATTACATCACTCATGACATGGTCAGTGACATCACTGATGACATCTCAAATGACATCACTGATGACATCACTGATGACATCATCCAGTGACTGTGTGTTTCTGTAAAGTTTAAATATGTTTAATATATATAGGCCAAGGTGTATTGAAGAATGAGTAGGTGTATGAGTGTCTGAATGGATGATTTACTAGGTGCGTGACTGACTCTATAAGTGAGTGATTAAACGTATCTTACTGAATGCATGGGTTAGTGACTAAACTGTGTGCATGTCTGTATCAGTCTGTCTGTTAGTGTGTAAGCGGCTGCATGGGTTGGTGAATAGCTACATGAGTGTCTATATGGGTTATTGATTGGTTGTCTGAGTATCTGTATGGGTGCCTGAGTGTTTGTGTGGGTGAGGGGTGTGTGACTCTGTGCATAGATGTGTGAGTGGGTGATCCACTGGGTGTATGGATTCAAGAGTGCATCTGTGATGGACTGTATGGGTGGGTGAGTGTGTGTATGGGTGTGTTGGTGAGTGAATGGATGTCTCAGTGGTACATGTGTGAGTAACTACATATGTGAAAGGTAGTATATGTGAGTGTTGGAGTATATAAATGACTATATGTGAGAGTGAGTGATTTTGAGAGTGGCTGTATGGATGAGTGTGTGCTTGTATCTGTGATTGTATAAGAGCATAAGTATGTGTTAGTATCTGTATGAGTAAGGGAGGTGGTGTGTGTATAACTGTATAGGTGAGTAAATGGGAGTGTGATTAATTCTTTGCATGACTGACTAGGTGTGTGAGTAACTCTATGGATGAGTGGCAGTGTGTGAGTGTCTATATAGGTGTATGAGTGCATATTGTAGTCCTGTACTGATGAGTGACCGAAAGTATGAGTGACTGTATGGGTGAGTGAGTTGGTGGGTGTGTAGATCTAAGAATCAGTGAGTGGGTATGTAGTTATTGGTGTTGGAGTGTCTATGGTTTTGAGAATGGCAGTCTGTAATTTAGAGTGGGTGTATCAAAGGTTATATTAGGGTGTGAGAAGATGCATCAAATTATCACGTGGATGATATCATCAGTGATGTCATTTGAGATGTCATCAGTGATGTCATCAGTGATGTCACTGACCATGTCATGAGTGCTGTAATATGTGACGTCATCAGAAGTGCATTGCGGGGGCGCAAGTTATAGTTAGCTGAACTAACTATAATGGCCGAATTTCACTGGTTTTGTACGAGTGAAATGTCCTACTAACTATAACGTCCCTGAAACCTGTGTATTTTTTAGTGAATTTCTAAGGTTTTTTAAATGCTAATTTCTAACTATAACGTCCCTGAAACCTGTGGTTTTTTTCAATGAATTTCTAAGGCTTTTTAAATGCTAATTGCTAACTATAACGTCCCTGAAACCTGTGGTTTTTTCAGTGAATTTCAAAGGATTTTTAAATGCTAATTTCTAACTATAACATCCCTGAAACCTGTGGTTTTTTCAGTGAATTTCAAAGGTTTTTTAAATGCTAATTTCTAACTATAATGTCCCTGAAACCTGTGGTTTTTTCAGTGAATTTCAAGGGTTTTTTAAATGCTAATTTCTAACTATGCCTGCAGAGGTAGGACATGTGCAGAAAGAGGAAGAAAGGCGCAGAAAGAGGCAACAGAAGTCCAGCAAGACAAAGAAAGGTGCAGAAAGAAGCAAGAGATGTGCACAAAGAACCGACAGAGGAGCAGAAAGAGGCCTTGTTGCAAAGTCATCCTGTGCCCCCAACATTTTGCTGATGGGTACTGGTGGTAACTGACTCTGACTAACCAGGCCAAGAGCCAGTGCTATGCTGAAAGACACTTAGAATACAGTGAAAACACCTACATACACTAGGGAACACTATGCATTGAGGTACCCCTGTGATTGGCATGACCTCCTCTGTAAGGCCCTAGTACATAATAGGGCAGGGGGATTAAAACTACCTCCAAGTCAGAGGTGCAGAAAGACGCTTCTTTAAGTAGTAGTCACATTTGCAGAGTGGTGGAGAAAGGGTGCTGGGCCTCCGACCAGTGCTCAGGAATTCCGCTGCATAGAACTTAGAGGAGGTACCAACAGGGCTTCTTGGCCCCCAAAGTCCCTCCGGAGTAAATTGGACTTCATCCCCCATCCCGTAGTCTGCCAGGAGGCGCGTTTACAGAGTGTTGGAGAAAGGGGGGCATGTCCTCCTTAGACGTCTTAGCAATCCCACTCTGTGGGACTTGCTGCAGGTAACAAGAGGGGTAGTTGGCCCCCAACGACAACCTTGGGGGCCAACTACCCCTCCTATTACTTCCAGTAAGTCCCACACAGCACGATTGCTAAGTTCTCATAGCAGGCCATGCCCCCTTTGCCCATCACTCTGCAAACGCGCTCCCTGGCGCTCTTGGATGGGGATTGAAGTTCCCTTCGCTGCTGGGGGTCCTTTAGGGGCCAACTAGCCTACGTCTTAGCTCCAGTAAACCCCACACATTGGGATTGCTGAGAGGTGGACAAAGGCCACGCCCCCTTTCCCCACCACTCTGCAAACGCGCCTCCTGGCACGTTCTAAGTTGGGGTATTAAGTCCCCTTCATTCCTGAGGGTCCCTGGGGGCCAACTAGCCCACCAGGTACCTCCAGTATGCACCACAGAGCTGCGTTGCAGAGAGGTGGTCCGAGGCCACGCCCCCTTTCTATACCACTCTGCAAACACAGCTCCTGGCGCACTGCTGGTGGGGCGATGAGGTCCACTTGTGTCCTGAGGTCCTCAGGACACCGGAGGGCCTCATTGCCCCACCACCAGTGTGCCAAGATATATATATATTCCACTCGAAAACTGGATACTGGATACAACAGATCCACGAGCCCACACGATAAGGTATAGTTGGTTTATTTTTTAGTTGGACAAAAGAGAACGCGTTTCGACCACGTCCGTGGTCTTGGTCATATATATACACACAGAGTAGTATTTAGGAGTTATAGCAACAGAAACCAAACAGGTCATGGTAGAATTCCACAAAGAATTGATTGAATGGTGAAAAATGATTGCTAACATAGGAAGAGCTGAGTTTTCTAATAAAATGGCAATCCTAAGACACCCATTTTGTATTTAATTCCCAAGTTGCACAAAGATTTGCAACAACCACCGGAACATCCGATTATTTCTGGCATACATAGGCAGTTTAATGGAAAATACTTCCAAATACATGGATTGTTTTACACAGGATTTTGTCAAGAATCACCAATTCCTATGTCCAAGGTCCTGGGGATTTCCTCAAAGGTAATTTAGACATCCCTTGGGAAAAGGACTTTTCTTGATTTCAATGGAAGTAACCTTAATCTATACGAGTATTAAGAACAGTGATGGTCTAGGAGCCATGGAGTACTTCCTTAGTGCACTGTTAAGACACACAGTAATGTTGACTAATATGGCTAAACGGTGTTTAGAAAAGAATTACTTTCTTTTCCTACTACACTTTAAAAATCAAAGAGGCCAGGTACAATTCAAAACCTCTTTTTAACATTGTTAAAATGTTTCTCCAATTCAAAGTGTTTGCCAGGTACATTCCACTCTCCCATGCTCTTTGTGACCTCATCTATACTTTTTTCGAAGAAAAGATAGCTACCATCCAAAAAGGCTTCACCTCATCTCTGAGCACTGACCTATCAAAGAAACCACCCATAGATGTAGGTAACACCAACCCAAAGGCAGGCCTAACTTAAATCCAAGAGGTCTGGGTCTCTGCTTGATCCCTGTCCACCATCCATGTAGCTATTGGCACTGTAAATCCTATCAATAATCCGATTTTAATTACATCGCTTGCGGAAGCAGTAGTCCCCTCAAGTGGAAACTTGCAATCATTAAGCCGATACAAAAGAAACCCCTAACAGATCAGACTACCCTGTCCTACTTAAGGCCTATTTCTCTTCTCCCTCTGCTGAGCAAAATCTTGGAAAAAACTAGTCAATCAACAACTTATGACCTTTCTTGAGAACTCCAATTTACTCTATACTAGACAAACTGGCTTTAGGCCCAATAACTCAACGGAGCCAGTGAAGGAAGCTGGCTCTCTGAATAGTGTACTAAAGCAAAGTACACTGTGCAGAGAGTCCAGAGGATCCCCAAATGGTATGTAGCGGTAAAATCAGATAATTTTAATGCTCTTTTTGTGGTAGTGTGGGCGAGCAGTTAGCTTATCAGAGGGTAGTGCTAAGCATCTCTTGTATTCCACCGAGGCAAAAAATGAGACACACACTCAAGAATAAATCCAAGACCAATTTATTAAAATAATATTGATTTTTTGTAGACTTTTAAGACCAAGAACAACGTTCTAAGGTAAATACTTTCTGAGTTACAATTTTGCAAAGTTCGGAAAGTATATCACTTTTATGCGCAATTACACACCTAAGGAAACAATGGGGTAGAAGCAGAAAAATGCGTCGAAAATCAGGAAGTAGTTTCAAGAAGTTCACCTTCTCATTTTAGGTTGATTTTGGGACCAGGTCCAAAGTTCTAGCAGGAGAAGTTTGGGAGCATCCCGGATCGGGTGGCAGCAGAGTGCTGAGGGTCTTGGAAAGTGGTGCGCAAAGACAAAGGGGGCCACTTGCAAATGCACTGCACAGGTGTACTTACAGGTAAGTCAGAAGGGGTCCTTTTGAAGGAGGAGGTTGCAAGGGCCTGGGGACCATGAGAGCACAGTGGGTTAGTTGATGCTGGGGCCTGTGGTCCAGGTACAGAGTGAACAGGTAAGCCAGGAGTCGTGAGTCTTGAGGTCCTCGCGGTCAGTAGCAAGCAATTTTGAGAGGTGATCTCGGGACACCTGAGACACTCAGGAAGTCCCTTGACGGGTGTTTGCTTCTGGTGCTTTGGGAGTCTGGATTGGACTATTCTTCCTGGTTTTTTCTGCTGAGTGCCTAGTATCCCGGGTATTGGTACGCCGCGGCTCTGGTAAGTCCCGGTGTCTCCAAACCCGGTGAGTAGACAGATATGACCCTCTGGAGCTGGTTTACCTCTTCTTTATTAAGATTTATCAAGACAAGATGTTTGGTACCAAACATTTTAGAAATCAGTGAAGCCATCATGGAGCTAGGAAACTCGTGTTGGCAAGTATCCAGCCTTTGTACTCTTCATGGCTTCCCTGTGCACTTACAACATCTTAGAATAGACTGGACATTGTAAGGGCATATCTGCTCATGCCGATTTGCCCTCACATAGGATACAGTGCACCCTGCCTTATGGCTAAAGGCCTGCAGTAAGGGTGAGCTACCTATATCTTATGCAGGTGGCATGGCGCACAGGGCTGTGTGCCATATCGACTCTTTGGATTTCTCTGCACCAAGACATGCAGCCTGCATTGGCAGAGTGCATAGCCTTGGTAAGGGGTCCCTGGGGTGGCACAACCAGTGCTGCAGCCCCAGAGGACCCTCTTCAGTGCCCATGCCCTAGGTACCAGGGGTGCCATTTACTAGGGACTTACAGGGGTAGCAGAAGTTGTGCCGATCATGGTACAGTGTTTGGGAAAAGGATCTGGCACTGGGAACCTAGTTAGCAGGGACCTAGTGCACTTACAATTCAAAATCACATCAGGCATCCAGCAAAATGTTGGGGCTAACCATGGAAAAAACGTAACTTTCCTACAGTCAGCACTTCTTTAAGTCTCGGAAACAATCAAAATGACCTTAGACTCAGGCAAAAAATGCAGTGTTGATTTTATTAGATCCATCTACTGCATTTGATGTCATCTCCCATGCCATTCCATTGTAGTGGATTCAGATTATCAGAATTTCTCATAAAGCTTTAGCCTGGATAAAATCCATTTTAACCAACAGAAGGCAAACAGTATTTCTTAGACAATTTTAGTCATCTCAAAGAGCAGTTACGATGGGTGTGCCTCCTGGCTCTTCTTTGAGCCCCGCCTTTTTTAACATCTGTATGTCCCCTCTCATCTCACTAAGTGCCTCATACGTGATCACCACCACATCGTATGCTGATGACACTCATTTAATTTTGTTCTTAGTTAAAAACTCATTTGCCTCAGAAAGCAATTTCCAGAATTCCCATCATTCTGTGGATGCAGAACAATCATTATAAATGAAATTTTGATAAGATAGAAATTCTGCTCTTTGGCAAATTCAACTCTTTTCCTCCCCTGTAATGGTGGCCAAACTTCGCCCCTCTCCCCACAACCACTGTAAAGGTGCAAAAATCCTTGGAGTCAAATTTGATTCTGATTTATCTTTCCTCCCACAAACCTCAGCAGTGGCAGGCATGCGTTTTAATCTCATAAAATCTTTGACATTTTTTTCCACTTTCTACCTTTGGCTGCCAGGAAAACTGTAGCTTTTGCCCTTATTTCCTCCAGACTGGACTATTGTAATAGTATTTATGCTGGCTGCACTAAATCTCTCATCCATAAACTTCAATTGGTACAGAATGCAGCAGCTAGACTGGTTTTACAACTTCCCAAGCAGAGTTCTGCATCAGCTGTGCTTAATAACTTGCACTGGATAGCTATTCATAAAAGTATCCTCTTTAAATTACTCCTGATTGTGCAATGAGCTTTCAAAGCTACCAGCTCAATAGACCTTAATGACTGGTTTTGCCACTATCTGCCCCAATGGATAGTAAGATCTTCCTCTGCTAACCTTCTGAAACTGCCCTCTTTTCAATTTAAATCTCGAGGGGGAAAGTCTCTTGAAGTTCTAGGGTCCAAGGCATGGACTCTCCTACCTAGCACCATGTGTTCCATCGAATCAGAAGCATCTTTTAAAAAAGAACTTAAAACCTGTCTCATCCGAGCCTCTGACACACTCTGTAGGCCATTATTCTAATGCAATCTATCAGGAATTTGTAGTAGCCACTAGCAGGATGCTCTCTTCTGAGTGACGGTCTCACTCTAAAAGTACCCCCTTTCATTCATTCATTCATTTATTTAAAAAAAATGAAATGTACAAGCAGTTGAGAAGCACAGCTATGGGCACCTGCTTCACCCCCAGTTATTCTAATCTGCATAAGGGCCGGTGGGAGGAGCAGGTACTTCAGACCCAGTTTAGCAAAATCTGGAATGAGAACATAATAATATGGCCTCAATTTGTTGACGATCTGTTCATCGTATGGAGATGGTCGGAAGACAGTGCAATGTAGTTTGGTATTGATATAAACAAGAACAACTTGAATTTCCAATTCACCAGTTCCATCAGCAAGTATGAGGAGATATTCCTGGACCTATTGGTTTACATAAAAAATGACCAGTTACAAACTGAAAGCCTACCTCAGGCAATATGGTGCTGCATGCCAGAGGTTTTCACCCCACTAATTTAGTGGCGAGCATCCCATGCGGAGAAGCACTTACATTGTGCAGAAATTGCAGCAATGATACAGAATTTAATATAGCCATTGGTGAAATGGCAGAAAGATTCAGGGAGCGAGGTTACTCATAGGAGGTAATCAGCACAGCCATAGACAAGACCAGGAGCTTGAGACAGGACAAAGTTTTATTCAAATCCATAAAAGACAAAGGTAAACAGCACACACAAACTGAACATAGATTCATCACTCATTTTAGTTCTCAATACAACATAATTCGCAAGATACTGAATAAGTATTGGCATCTTGTGAGAAATGACCCTGTAATAGGCATGACCGTTCCCACCAAGCTAGGTTGTACATAGAAAAGAGTGAGATCCATGTGTAACAATTTAGTTTAAAGCAGTTTACCAGAAACTACCATCAAGAACTGGCTCACAGGTAGCCTTAGAGCCCAGAAATGCAGCAGGTGCAGAACCTGCGAATACGGGATCAATAAGACACAGTACGGTACACCCCTAGAAAAAAATATTCAATAAATCAGAGGGGCATTCAACTGTAAAACAGAATATGCCATATGTGTATCGGAGTGACCTTGTGGACTCCGATACGTAGGGAGTACTAAACTCCAAGTCCATAAATGCAGCCTACAACACTTAAGGGCTATTAAGAATAGTAGCAGTACATATCCAGTGACAAGGCACTTTCTAGCAGTACACAACAATAATGACAGGCAGCTAAGGTACTTTGTTATTAATGCGGTGCCCAGGTCAGTCAGGGAAAAGGCCCTCAGAAAGCTTGAATCCATCTATATTTTAAGGCTTGACTGCAAAAGTCCTAGAGGGCTCAATACAGATGAGGAGTTATATACACACCTATAAATCAGTACAATAATAACAGCTGTGTGAATTTTCCTTTAGATCATTATCTGTTTGCTCTTTTTCCTCCAAAATCCCCTTTTCCTGATTTTCAGTGATGTAGCCCTGTCGTTACATCATAAGAGTGGTTGCCCTAGCAAAGCTTCCAATGAATTTGATATGGCATAGGATCTACGGGTATCCATAACAGATAGTGCACTGTCTGTTTATTTCACATGCTGCAATTTTGATATTTTTCATTGTGCATTAATTGTGTGTTGCGGTTTGGTAGAAAGGGGCAAGAGACTAGGTTGTGACAACGATGGTTTTATTGGGTTTAGAACACGCCTTCTTCGAGTAGCCAGTCTATAGTATGGTATAGGTGATAGCGGGGGCTTGTCTTTGGCTTCCCGGTCCCTCAACGAGGTCCGCCCTCTTCTCTTCCACTCCAGCGCGAGCCCGTCCGGATGTGGAAAGGTGGAAAGAAAACAAACAGGGGACTTTGTGTAAGTGTGGTGTGCTATCACACGAGTATGGAAAGGGGGGGAGTGAGGGGTCACACAGTGAACAGCATGTCTAAATAGGTGCGGAAAGTGCTCAGGGAGGGAACACCTAGAAACGGGGACCCTTAGTTTAGGTATCAGGTCTCTCCCTTTTACCCACCCAGCCCGCAAAACGCTCGCATACCTGCGAGAGCCACGCTCCTCCTGGAGCGTGGCTTGGCGAATCACAGGACCGTTGGCCTCCTGGCTCTCCTCCGTCTCGCGACCACGCCGCCTCCTCTCCTTCGCTCGATACCGTCCTGTTCACTCTCCTCTCGACTCCGTCTGCTTCCTCGACTCCTCCGGTGATGCCACACCCCAACTTCCGCCATCCTCCTGTTTTTGTGGGCCAGGCCTCCTCGTCGTCATCACTGTGGGTGTGGTTTACCAACCAGTCTTCCCAGTTAAAGAGACGGCGTCTATTTTCTTCTTCTCCTCCATATGCTCGTATGTCTGAGCAATTCCACTCATCCTGCTGCTGAGAAAGAAGAGGGGAAATGGTGGTTGTCACATTCCCCCAGTCCTCTGGTCGTTCTGCCCCCTTCTTGGCCGGGCTCCCCATGTTACACACCACCCCCCCTGGATTCTCCTGATCGGGGAGAGGATATCTGGAAAGGAAATCGGCACTGCCATTGTCCGTGCCCTTTCGATGCTTCATGATAAATGAAAAAGGCTGAAGGGACAGAAACCAGCGTAGAACCCTGGGATTAAGAGAGATGTTCCGGCTCATCCACTGGAGGGGGGCATGATCTGTGTACAGGGTGAAAGGGCGACCCTCGAGATAGTATCTCAGTTTGTCGACAGCCCATTTTATCGCCAAGCATTCTTTCTCGATAGTAGGGTACTTAAGCTCTCGAGGAAAGAGTTTACGGCTGATATACAAGATGGGATGGTCTACACCCTCAGGTGACATTTGAGATAGGACGGCCCCTATGCCATAGTCTGATGCATCTGTGTGGAGGATAAAGGGTCGGGTAAAATCGGGGGAGGACAACACTGGACTGGTGGTTATAGCTCGTTTTAAGGTGCTAAACGCTTTCCACATCTGTGGCGTGGGGTGTAAGAGGTTCTGGGCTTTTACGTCCTGTCTGAGAGTGTCTGTAAGTGGGGTAGCTACCTCTGAAAACTGGGGGATGAAGCGACGGTAGTAACCTATCAACCCTAGAAACGCTCTTATCTCTCTCTTTGAGTTGGGAAAGGGGGTCTCTGCTATTGCCCTGACCTTTTCGATTTGGGGTACAATCATTCCGTGCCCTAGTACATAACCTAGATGCTTGACTTTTTGGTAGCCTACCCGGGACTTCCTTGACTTTATGTGTAGCCCGGCCTGTTTTAGGGCGTGGAGGATGGTTTGCAGATGGTCTAGATGGGTCTCCCAAGTGGGACTGAAGATCACTATGTCGACTAGGTAGGTGGAGGTAAATGACTGATATTCTCGGAGCACCGTGTTCATGAGGCGCTGGAATGTTGCTGGTGCCCCATGTAGTCCGAAGGGGAGCACCGTGAACTCAAATAATCCATCCGGGGTGGCAAAAGCTGTTTTCTTCTGGTCTTCTTCCCTCAGGGGCACCTGCCAGTAGCCTTTGGTGAGGTCCAAGGTGGTGATATATCTGGCCTCACCCAATTTCTCAATTAACTCATCTATATGCAGGATGGGGTATGCGTCGAAGGAGGAGATATCGTTAAGGGCTCTAAAATCCATACAGAATCTGGTACATCCATCGGGTTTGGGCACCATGACGATTGGTGATGACCATTCACTCTTGGAGAGTCTTATGACTCCAAGTTGTAGCATGTCTTGTACTTCTTTTTGTACCGCAGCCCACTTGGCTGCGGGTATCCTATATGGACGCTGTTTGATGGTTTTTCCGGGGGGTGTCTCAATACAATGTTCTGCTAGTGTCGTTTTCCAGGTTTGTCTGAAAAAGGGAGGAAAAGGGGGATAGGGTTTTTCGGAGGTCGTCCTTTTCTTGTTCCCTTAGTTCTTCATTGACCACCAGCTGCTCCAGAGTATCAGAGGAAGGAGCGTGAGTCGGCAACGTGAGGTGGGCTGTCTTCGGTGGGGGTCCTAGCCATTTCTTCAATAGGTTTATGTGGTACGTCTGACTTCTCCGTGTGGTTATTTGTACTCTGTAGCTGGTCTTTCCGATAGTCCCTACAATCTTGTAGGGACCCATCCATTCGGCCTGGAACTTCTTGGTGGATGAGGGCCATAATACCAGTACCCAGTCATTGACCTCCAATCTCCTCCATTTTTTCCCTTTATCATAACACGTTTTCTGTTTTTCTTGTTTCTTCTCAAGATTAGAATACGCCAGATCTCTCAGCTTTCCTATCTTTGATTTCAGGGCCTGGGTATAATCCAGCATTCCGCGTTTTTCATCAGCGTCTTCCTTCTCCCATGCCGCTTTGGTCATCTCCAAGAGCGACCTGGGTTGTCGCCCATACAGCATCTCAAAAGACGAGCAACCCAGGCTGCTCTGCGTCTGGCCATGGGTAACGTACAACGCCAGGGGCAACAACTGGTCCCATTCTCTGCCATTCACTGTGAGCATTTTCTTTAATGTGGATTTTAGTGTCCCATTGTACCTCTCAACGAGGCCGTCTGTCTGGGGGTGGTAGACCGATGTTCTGATTTGCCTCAGATCTAGGATCCCACAGACCTCCTTCATTAACCTGGATACGAATGGGGTCCCTTGATCGGTTAGGATCTCCTTGGGGAACCCCACATGGGAGAACAACTCTAGGAACTTCTCTGATATAAGGCGTTTGGTTGGGGCTCTTAGTGGAAAGGCTTCAGGGTATCGTGTAGCATAGTCTATTATTACCAGAGCATATTGGTTCCCTCTTCGTGTCTTTGGTAGGGGTCCTATTAGGTCCATCCATACTCTTTCAAAAGGGGTTCCTATGATCGGAAGGGGCTGCAAAGGCACTGCAGGGGGGAGTTGAGTGTTCCTCTTCTGGCATATCTCGCAGGTCTGGCAATGGGTTTTTATGTCTTTGTACACCCCAGGCCAAAAGAAGTGTCTTAAAACGTTTTGGGTTGTCTTTTCACTCCCTATGTGTCCTGCAGTCAGATGAGAGTGCAAAAAGAACATAATCTGCTCCCTAAAAGAGAGTGGGACTAATAACTGATGGGGGTCATCCCTAGAACCCTGGCGGTATAACAGACCCTCTTTGATAAGGAACCAGGGAAAAACGAGGGAGGAGCAGTTCTGTGTTCTGTGTGCCTGCTCCCAGGCATTGAACAAGGAGGCATCATTGGCCTGGGCGAATTTGAAACTTTTGTCCAATGTCCAAGGTTCTGGAGCTGTCAGAGCTGGTACTGGGCTGTCTGCCGTCTTCCCTGACCTGTCTTTTATAGTCTGCTTCTGCACCGTAAGTAGGAACATGTCCAGGAACCCGGGGTTATCCGTCCCTATTATAAGTTCCTCCGGCAAGCTCTCCAATACCCCCACCCGGATGACATAGGTACAACCGTCAGAATGGGCAAGGGACACTACTGCTACCGGGTATGGCTTGACGTCTCCATGGACACATCTGATGTGAACCATGGTATTGGGGATGACCTGCTTAGGCTGTATGAAAGCACCCTGTATTACGGACTGCCTACAACCTGAGTCTAGTAGGGCCTTTACCACTTTCCCATTCACCCGTACACTCACTTGAAAAGCACTCCCCATCTCAGCGGTGTAGAGAATGGACTTAGGGAGATATCCCACCTCCATCGGTTCTTCAGCCGGCTTTTGCCGAGGACACATTCGGGCGATGTGGCCCCAGTCCCCACACTCAAAACATTGGGGTCCCTTGAACGACGGTATCTCTGGCTTAACAAAACGTGGTTTAATCGATTCCGGGATCGCTCGGGGTTTCTTGTCGTATTTTATTGCAAGGTGCCGGTTTGGTTTCTCGGGTTCCCACCCACACAGTTTAGGCTGGGCACGTGAGTAGGTAGTGGCCATATCAATGGCTTTCTCTGTAGTCAGATGAGTGTGCTGGCGCAACCATTTCTGTGTATTAAAAGGAAGAGCGTCCAAGTACTGCTCGAGATAAACTTTGTCCATTATCTCTTCTTTTGTGCTCACAGTCGGGGTTAGCCATTTATCAGCAGCCATCTTTAAACGGAAAAACAATGTCTTTGGGTTTTCCCCTGGGGCACCTCTCTCCTTCCGGAAGCGCACCCGATACACTTCTGCATCAAGCCCCAGGTGGTCCAGTATTATGGTCTTAATATCAGCATATGGGGTATTCCCTGCTGCGTTGGCCACCTGATAGGCGGCTTGCGCTTCACCGGTTAAGACGGGAGCTAAGAAAAATGGCCACTTCTCTATGGGCCAACCACAGGCCCGGGCGGCTCGTTCAAAATTGAGTAAGAAGGCATCGGGGTCTTCCCCCGACACATATTTTTGCAGCGAGACCCCAGAGGGTCCGGGGGTTAGGTTCCGGTGTTCTCTAGGGGTAGGGGTGGGTTGATCAGTCATCACCTTTTGTAAACCCTCTATCTGAGCGTATGGTGTCCCTGAAGGTGTCTCTGTCCGCCTGGGCCGACATCATCTGATGCTCCACGGCCCATCCCAGCTTCTCCTGGCCCTTTACTAGGTGCTGTATTAACGCGTCCATCATGGGGGTACAGATGGAGGTGCCTATGCCCGCATTCTCCACCACTTGTTGCGGGTTGGTAGAAAGGGGCAAGAGACTAGGTTGTGACAACAATGGTTTGATTGGGTTTAGAACACGGCTTCTTCGAGCAGCCAGTCTATAGTATGGTATAGGTGATAACGGGGGCTTGTCTTTGGCTTCCCGGTCCCTCGACGAGGTCCGATCTCTTCTCTTCCACTCCAGCGTGAGCCCGTCCGGACGTGGAAAGGTGGAAAGAAAACAAACAGGGGACTTTGTGTAAGTGTGGTGTGCTATCACACGAGTATGGAAAGGGGGGGAGTGAGGGGTCACACAGTGAACAGCACGTCTAAATAGGTGAGGAAAGTGCTCAGGGAGGGAACACCTGGAAACGGGGACCCTTAGTTTAGGTATCAGGTCTCTCCCTTTTACCCACCCAGCCCGCAAAACGCTCACGTACCTGCGAGAGCCACGCTCCTCCTGGAGCGTGGCTGGGCGAATCATGGGACTGTTGGCCTCCTGGCTCTCCTCCATCTCGCGACCACGCCGCCTCCTCTCCTTCGCTAGATACCGTCCTGTTCACTCTCCTCTCGACTCCGTCTGCTTCCTCGACTCCTCCGGTGATGCCACACCCCGACTTCCGCCTTCCTCCTGTTTTTGTGGGCCAGGCCTCCTCGTTGTCATCACTGTGGGCGTGGTTTACCGACCAGTCTTCCCAGTTAAAGGGACAGCGTCTATTTTCTTCTTCTCCTCCATATGCTCGTATGTCTGAGCAATTCCACTCATCCTGCTCCTGAGAAAGAAGAGGGGAAATGGTGGTTGTCACATTCCCCCAGTCCTCTGGTCGTTCTGCCCCCTTCTTGTCCGGGCTCCCCTTGTTACATTGTGCCATAAAGCACAGCTCATTATCGAACCATGAAGGGTTTGGTTCTGCTGAATTAAGGTCAGAGAATTTGCCCATTCTGGGCGGGAATACTAGTTAATATTTTATGCTGTATAATTTGCACATAGGCAGCTTTGCACAAATGAAATTTGAAACAAGCAGATTTTGCCCACTTGAGCTTGATTGTGACTAAATTGAAATAGGAGCATATGGATCTCCTTCGTGTATTATATTGCTTTTTATTTTAATTCATTTTTTTATCACTGCAATGAATAATCAGGATTTCTATACATTTTTGTAGCCAAGCTCATGATAACATGAGTTAATGCAGAAATAAATATATGTAGTTGACAGTAGTACTGTCATGTTGATTACAGGTAGCGTGATACATGTAGACAAATGTGGGCATTATGCAATTTGCATTGGACATTTCTACTCAAATGAATTGTGTATGAGCAGCGTTTTCGCCAGTTTGGGCTGGAATGTGAGATAATTGTACATAGGCGCATAGATTATTCGGCATGTATTGCAAGTCATTTTACTCTTTAATTTTAATTTCACACGTAATTGTATTATTTTTTCAAACCCTGTAATGAATTATCAATATTGAAATTACAGTAATTAAGTGAACAGAAAGTGCACCAATGTAGATTTTTCAATGCTGCTGAGAGTATTCGGTCCTTGTGTATTACAGTCAATGTCATGCACTTATGACGTTTATATATAACATGTACTTAAAATAGCATCTCCCACAATGTGACCAAGGCTTTACATGCTATTTTGGCATCAAGAATAAAAATCGAGTGAACTCGGACTTTGAGTGTGGGCGTCTGGTGTTTTGAGGAACGTATAGACCTGTGAAATATATATATATATATATATATATATATATATATATATATATATATAATATATATATATGTTGATTAAACCTGCATCGCAGGTATCACCACAGCACAGCAGGTACGGACCACTTGTTCCTTTCCGATGTTTAAAAAAAGCAATTCCAGGAAACGTCAGGTTACAGCTCCGTAGCTTTATTTGATGCTTCACCAAAATCGTGTCCGCCCCAGACGCGTTTCGATCGCATATATATATATGTATTCCGCTTTCTGCCAGTCCTTCGGATTGATCCAAAACCACGGACACGGACCACAAATACAGTGTTCTTCAAATCTTTATTTGGATGCCGCCATTACGCGTTTCAACTCACAAGGAGCCTTGATCACATGACAACGTTGCGGTATACTTTATTTCTTTTTATCTTTTTAAAGTGACAATGTGCATTACGTGAGTTTACAGAAAACGTCAGTCATGGCAATGGAAGAAATATTAGATTTGGTAGTTCATGCTTTCTCATGGTGAATTTGCTTGTTTAAAATGACTTAGTAAAATATTTTATAAACACGGTGACAATAGAATTAGCAGCGAGCGTTTTGCAGTTTTAAAAATAGCAAATCACATGTAGTACAAAAGTAAAAAATAGGCACATAAATGTATAATATTTTTGTTCTTCATGCTAACATGCTTTTTCAGACAATGGATGACGTCTTACATATATTGTGCTTAATTGCAGACAAATAATTGTATCGCTTCGTCTTATAGTTGCTTTGTCCTCCTCTTAAATAAACACCTTTGTCATTGTACCAGTTTTTACATAAATGCAATTAATTAAAAAGACCATGGCATGCTTATTTTATGTAGATCAAAGTTCTTATATATTACCAATTGTCATGACCCTTAAGAAGTGTTTTTAGTGCTAAATGTGCGTGAGTAAAAAAGGTGTGCTGATATGTTGAATGCGGATGTGTATATATATATATATATGCTTGCTGTGGAGGTGGCGAGGAGAAGTTGCTGCTGCTCAGCTGCGGAGTTGGTGATATATATATATATATCCCACAGAAAAGCACATTCAACTTACCCGAGCCTCCAGCGACGGCGTTTCACGGTGGGGTGGCGAACCCCTAATTGTTTTCTCCGTAGTATACAGCATGCCATGAACACAAGTCGTTTGAAAAGCGGTTGTTTATTTTCCTTTTGGCAACTCTACGCGTTTCAGGGCCAGGCGCCCACTTGATCACGAGTACCTTAACTGCATATCGGAAGTGCTTAAATAAACATGTGACATAAGAATCATAAACATAACAAACAGACTTCCGTTTTGCTACGAGTTAATTCACTCTATACCAAAATTCTCTTAGCTTACATAATTAATGTTTAACCAAACGGTAATCACATTATACATCTTTTAGTGAGACGAGTGTGAAACAAAGGAGTCTATTCCCATTTAACCCTCAGTAACTTTCAACATACATTCATTTGTGCGTTGTGGTTCGCTTTTCAATAAAGTTTTGAACCAACTTTATTCCTACTCATGTAACACCCGCGTCCTTTCCAACACTGTGTCCTTTAGGTGTAATGGGCACAACCGTTCTTGCGGCTCTCTATACACTCTATATTCCATTGATCTATTATATATAGACAATCCTGAATCGGATATATAAAAAACCATCTTAAGGTCATCAGTGTAAAAAAATTAATTGAATAAAGCTCAATCGCTTGGTCTATTGCCCTACAACGTACTGCCCCAGTGGGCAAAAAGGGACAAATTTCGCTGCACTCAGCCCAAGTGGGCTATACATCTCATATTTCAGGTACCACAAACTGCTTCAAACAATATCAAATGTCTCCTGCTTTTCAGCGAAAAGAGACTACCTAAAGGGTTACTCACTCTTAAATAGTCAATACAAATCACTCCACGTGTGGAAAAATAGATATTCTTAGCTCCAATGCCTTCCACTCGTCGTTTTACACAGATCTTCCAGTCTGTAACAAACATAAAAATCCAAAATTGATCGTCACGTATTACTTCATACAACACAGTGAAACAAAAAAACTAAAGTGAGGTAAAAACAGTATATATACATTCTTCTTATAGCTAACAGCTGACATTTATTCGGACTTTTAAAAAACAGAACCTGTAATTCCTGGTGATAGAAAATGGGACAATATCTTATATTCATCACCCCAAATGGACTGACAATTCTTCGTCTCCATTATGGCCTGTGGGGGCTAATGTCCTATACTGAATTATTAATTTTGATTCCAGGTGTCTCAACTCCTGGACTCGATTTCCACCCCGTTCTTGTATTGGAATTGTATCCAGCACACAGAACGTCAACAGATTGCTATTCTGATTGTGATGACTTTTGAAGTGCCTCGCTATAGGGTACTGTTTGTCTTCATTTTTAATGGCGCGGAGGTGTTCTAAGACACACTTTTTCGCTTTATGAATTTTACTCCCTATATAGAATTTATTACACGGACTCTTCAAGGCATATACAACGTGATCTTTGTTGCATGATACATGTTTCTCAATCACATATGGTTTGCAATCAACTGATAGCTTTATATCTTTACAGTTTTTACTGAACTTACAAGCCTTGCAGTTTCCGCAAACAAAAAACCCATGTATGTTCGTTTTTTTCTTTGGTGGTGTAACCAATGTTCTGCAAATGGTATCTTTTATGGATGTTGCCTTTCTAAAGGTGATTTGAGGAAACTCTTCAATACTCTCCGCAAGATCTTTATCAGTTTTCAATACTGGCCAGAATTTTCCTAGGCCCTTTCTGACTTGTTTGGCCTGATTATGGAAAGCAGTGATAAATCTGATTGTTTGCTCAGATTCATCATTAGTTGCTCTTTTAGGTGTCAGTAATTCAGTTCTCGATCTTTTCTCAACCTCCCGGCTTGCTTTCTTAGCATTGGGCGGGTATAGCCTCTTTCTAAGAATCTGTTTGTCATACAGATTTCTTCTAGTCTAAAACCTTCTTCCGAACTACAATTCTGCTTTGTATGGAGTAATTCCTCCAACGGGATGCTTCTGATTAGGTTCTCTGGGTGACAGCTCCGAGCAGCAACAAACTGTTGCTGGCCGTATCTTTACGAAATAGAAAGCTGTCCAATTTATTACCCTTAACAGTTAACAGCAAATCCAAAAATTCAATTTTGTCTTTGGCAAATTGACTGGAGAATTTCAAATTCAGGAGGTTATCATGAGTCGGTCAACCAGTTTATTAGCCTCGATCTCATCACCCTTCCAGACACAAAAAATGTCATCTATGTACCTGGCCCACGTGATAACCTTCTCAGTGAAGAGGTCTAATTTGTAAACAACCTGCTCCTCCCAGTACCCCAAATAGAGACCTGCAAAGCTAGGAGCAAAGCAGGTCCCCATCGCGGTACCGAGGGTTTGTCTGTAGATTTTATTGTCAAAGGTGTGAAGAAGTTCTGTGTGAGACAGGTAAGCATCATGTCTAATAGCATCTCAGTGTGGAATAAGTATGACACCGATCTGTTTCTAAGAAAATGACTGCATGCTTTTAGCCCTAGCTCGTGAGGGATGCACGTATATAGGCTATTTACGTCAAGGCAAAGTAATGAGTATTCCTCTTTCCATGTTATATTTTCTATACGTCTTAAAAAGTCTCCTGTATCTTTAATAAAGGACGGGAGACTTTGTACTAGAGGCTGGAGGAAGAAATCAACATATCTCGATGTATTTTCGAGACAACTTCCTCGTGAGGAGACAATTGGTCTCCTTGGTGGATTCTGGCTGTCTTTATGAACCTTGGGCAAAAGGTATAATGCTGGTAGTTTGGGGAATTTGCAGGCCAGAAAGTCATGCTCTTCCCACTCCAGCAAACCCTTGTCTTTCCACTCACCTAGTTGTGCTAAATATGCTTTTATAGATTTTTCATATTTCGTTCTATCACTTAGTTCATACTTTTCTACATCATTCAGTTGTTTCATCCCTTCTTCAATATATATTTCCCTAGATAGCACAACTACATTGCCTCCTTTATCGGATTTTTTTTATAACAATGGATTGATCTTATCTCAATTTTTCAATAGTCTCCATGTGTGCTTTACTCATATTCATTCTGTTGTGCCATCTTTTCTGTGACAAACTGTAAAATTCCTGTATCATGCCTTTCTCAAAGATATCAATAGCATCATTATTAATCTGTGGTAGAAAAATAGATTTCGGTCTAAAACCACTTTGCACACTCAAATTAATTCTACTATCATCATTGATGAGATTAATGAAGGGATCCTGAATAAATCCAGTTCTTCCTTCCAACTCATTCATTGTGTGTAATAGTTCGATATCTCCAATACTGATATTACTCGGTATTTCTCTTATGTTACCTGGATTTTCAGTTGTTTTCGTTGCATACCATTTTTTTATTCTCAATTTTCTTGTGAAATGAAACAAATCAATTCTACTTTGGGTATGATTAAAATTGTTCGAGGGGCAAAAAGATAAGCCCAATGAAAGTATTTCCACCTCACTGTCACTCAGGTTCCTACCTGAAAGATTGATGACCGTTTGTTTATCCATTATTTTGCCTTCTTTTGACCCCTTGTATGACTTCCCACAGGGCTTTCCAGATCTTCTGATAATTTTACATTTTCTCTTGCGCCGCCTCTGCCTCCTCGCCCGCGACCCCTGTATCCTGTTGTTTTCTGTTTGTGGGCGGTTAACCTCCCTTGTGCCATGAGGTTGAACTCGGTTAAAATAAGATTTTTTGCTCCGCTTTGTTCTGAAATGCTGGATATATCACTTTCACTTTGATCATTTTCCTCTCTTTGCCGACTGCTGGATGTTTTGTCACCAGATTCCTCACCTTCAGTGGTGACATTGGTTTTTGATATTCCTTTTCCACTTGATGTGATCTTTCTCAAATGGTCGTACTTTCTAGCAAAAGTTAATATCTGTCCTTTCTCATAGTCCACTAGATCCTGGGGGAATTTCCTTTGTTTTTTCATCTTAATCTTCTCCTCAATTCTGTCTAATCTCATGTCCATCTTTTCCATTTCTTTTTCAAACTCCTCTTGTACACACATGGTTTTGAGTTTCTTCGTTGTATTCTCAATATCCTCTGCCAGTCTTTCACAATCCTCAAGTGCGTATTTTACTAGTAGTCCAAGCATAATTGTTGAGCAATTATGATTGTTTGCTGCCTAATCGTTGACTAGTACGGGGTCAGGGTTGCTGAACGTGGGGGTGATAGAGATTCTCAATCCCCGCGGCACCCGGCTTACATCAATATATTTCTGTAATGTAGTTGCCTCCCACCATTTATTCTGTTCTTGTTTTAAAGACTTCCATAAGTGGTCCCAAAGATGTTTCTTACTTGACAATTTACTAGCACTACTTGTCAGTGCACTTTCGTCCGTATTGTCAGTTGCTTTGTAATTCTCAAACATTTTCCCCGCTGCCTCACAGCGTTTCATGTTCCTTGCCAGAGCCATTTCAATATTAATTATTGCGCAATCGTGCGCCACCGCTTACAAACTCCTTCCAGTTATAACTCTTTAACTTGTGAAGGAAGCCGTCAGCCTCATGTCACTTCAAAATTAGGATGCTTCAACGACTCTCACTGTGCCACAAACCAAGAATTGATAGAATGTAGCTTTCAAAAGCTGCATTCCCCGGGTGATGTAAGGATGTTAAATCAGCGATCACAAATTAAAGCAAAAGGTGGGCCCTGGTTTTTCTCACAAAAATCCCACAGCAAAGCACATTTGCCTTACCCGAGCCCCCAGCGACGGCGTTTCACGGCGGGGTGGCGAACCCCTAATTATTCATCCCACTGCTGTTTTCTCCGTTAGTATACAGCATGCCATGAACACAATTTGTTTGAAAGGCGTCATTTTCTTAGAAACAGATCGGTGTCATACTTATTCCACACTGAGATGCTATTAGACATGATGCATACCTGTCTCACACAGAACTTCTTCACCTTTGACAATAAAATCTACAGACAAACCCTCGGTACCGCGATGGGGACCTGCTTTGCTCCTAGCTTTGCAGGTCTCTATTTGGGGTACTGGGAGGAGCAGGTTGTTTACAAATTAGACCTCTTCACTGAGAAGGTTATCATGTGGGCCAGGTACATAGATGACATTTTTTGTGTCTGGAAGGGTGATGAGATCGAGGCTAACAAACTGGTTGACCGACTCAATGATAACCTCGTGAATTTGAAATTCTCCAGTCAATTTGCCAAAGACAAAATAGAATTTTTGGATTTGCTGTTAACTGTTAAGGGTAATAAATTGGACAGCTTTCTATTTCGTAAAGATACGGCCGGCAACAGTTTGTTGCATGCTCGGAGCTGTCATCCAGAGAGCCTAATCAGAAGCTTCCCGTTGGGGGATTTACTCAGTGCAAAGCGGAATTGTAGTTCGGAAGAAGGTTTTAGACTAGAAGAAATCTGTTTGACAAACAGATTCTTAGAAAGAGGCTATACCCGCCCAATGGTAAAGAAAGCAAGCCGGGAGGTTGAAAAAAGATCGAGAACTGAATTACTGACACCTAAAAGAGCAACTAATGATGAATCTGAGCAAACAATCAGATTTATCACTACTTTCCATAATCAGGCCAAACAAGTCAGAAAAGGCCTAGGAAAATTCTGGCCAGTATTGAAAACTGATAAAGATCTTGCGGAGAGTATTGAAGAGTATCCTCAAATCACCTTTAGAAAGGCAAAATCCTTAAAAGATACCATTTGCAGAACATTGGTTACACCACCGAAGAAAAAAACGAACATACATGGGTTTTTTGTTTGTGGAAACTGCAAGGCTTGTAAGTTCAGTAAAAACTGTAAAGAGATAAAGCTATCAGTTGATTGCAAACCATATGTGATTGAGAAACATGTATCATGCAACACAGATCACGTTGTATATGCCTCGAAGTGTCCGTGTAATAAATTCTATAGAGGAGTACAATTCATAAAGCGAAAAAGCGTGTCTTAGAACACCTCCGCCCCATTAAAAATGAAGACAAACAGTACCCTATAGCGAGGCACTTCAAAAGTCATCACAATCAGAATAGCAGTCTGTTGATGTTCTGTGTGCTGGATACAATTCTAATACAAGAATGGGTGGAAATCGAGTCCAGGAGTTGAGACGCCTGGAATCAAAATTAATAATTCAGTATAGGACATTAGCCCCCACAGGCCATAATGGAGACGAAGAATTGTCAGTCCATTTGGGGTGACGAATATAAGATATTGTCCCATTTTCTATCACCAGGAATTATAGGTTCTGTTTTTTAAAAGTCTGAATAAATGTCAGCTGTTAGCTATAAGAAGAATGTATTATACTGTTTTTACCTCACTTTAGTTTTTTTGTTTCACTGTGTTGTATGAAGTAATACGTGACGATTAATTTTGGATTTTTATGTTTGTTGCAGACTGGAAGATCTGTGTAAAATGATGAGTGGAAGGCATTGGAGCTAAGAATATCTATTTTACTACAAGTGGAGTGATTTGTATTGACTATTTAAGAGTGATTAGCCCACTGGGGCTCGAGTACCCCTTTAGGTAGTCTCTTTTCGCTGAAAAGCAGGAGACATTTGATATTGTTTGAAGCAGGTTGTGGTACCTGAAATATAAGATGTATAGCCCACTTGGGCTGAGTGCAGCTAAATTTGTCCCTTTTTGCCCACTGGGGCAGTACGTTGTAGGGCAATAGACCAAGCGATTGAGCTTTATTTAATTAATTTTTTTACAATGATGACCTTAAGATGGTTTTTGATATATCCGATTCAGGATTGTCTATATATAATAGATCAATGGAATATAGAGTGTATAGAGAGCCGCAAGAACGGTTGTGCCCATTACACTTAAAGTACACAGTGTTGGAAAGGACGCGGGTGTTGCATGAGTAGGAATAAAGTTGGTTCAAAACTTTATTGAAAAGCGAACCACAATGCACAAATGAATGTATATTGAAAGTTACTGAGGGTTAAATGTGAATAGACTCCTTTGTTTCACACTCGTCTCGCTAAAAGATGTATAATGTGATTACCGTCTGGTTAAATATTAATTATGTAAGCGAAGAGAATTTTGGTATCAAGTGAATTAACTCGTAGCAAAACGGAAGTCTGTTTGTTATGTTTATGATTCTTATGTCACATGTTTATTTAAGCACTTCCGATATGCAACTAAGGTACTCGTGATCAAGGGGCGTCTGGCCCTGAAACGCGTAGAGTTGCAGAGAGGAAAATAAACAACCGCTTTTCAAACGACTTGTGTTCATGGCATGCTAAAATACTAACAGAGAAAACAGCAGTGGGATGAATATATCCCACTGCCAGGAGCCCGACACAAGGACCCATCCAGGAAAGAGTCCCGGGAGTTCGCTGGCACTGAACTGTTTTGCATCAAGGGATTGATTATCCCGGGACCGCCACAATAACGGGCCAGGCAAGTGGCCGCTGCCAGCAGGCAGACTGTGACTTCACGGGGGAGAGGGCTCATTGTAGTTTTCTCCGCGGCCCGGTCTTTTCTGTAATTGTGGCTTGGGCGTTGGGGACTCGAGGGAACCCTGAACACTGTATTAACGGACCTCAAGTGCCACTACATGGCCCCTCCTAAACAAGGCACTTTCAGCGCTTATTGGAAGCAAAATCAACCCTGCTATGGTACTTACCATCATGGTGCACTTTGGGAACTGTAGTCTCCCATTTGATTACAGCTGTTCCTAATGTAGCAGGGTCAGCTGATCTCCCACCAATGGGAGCGCTGCAGGAAGATCTTAGGAGGGAGAAAGTGCATTCTGGTGGTGAGCGGCGTCTGAGGAAGGCTTGGTTAGCCGAAATGCATTACGCTGTGCCACGATGTGAATAAAGGGCTCCTGAACATATCCCCGCTGTGTCCTTGGATTACTTCGTATTGAGTGGTCTTCTTTGCTATATATATATAGTGGAGTGTTAGGGGGTAGCCACTGATTCGAACACAGCTGGGTTGGAGGTGTGCGAAGCACAAAAAGCGCGGGTAACTCACGGCAGACCAGCCCGCAACGCAGTGCTTTCACCTAATACTATTATTTCTATCAGCCTGAAAGTATAATCATGTCAGCGGACACGCTGCTAGAAAGAGAATCGGTGGCGGCCGAGATGTTTAATGACAATCGTGCTCATGATGTAAACTTACTTGCCCAGAATGCACCAGTGGCAACACGAAACTCCGGAGTGAAAGAGAAATTAAGAATCCTGGAGAAACTGAGCAAGGCAGAGCAGAGCAAGTGGTGGGAAGCAAAATCGCTACAGCGATATTTAGATGTCAACAGAGTGCCTCGTGGTCTGCGAATTCTCCTAGCCCCCAGCTACGAGAATCCGGATAAAAATATGATGCGTGAATGGGCAGAGACCAATTTAGAATCCTCACGTAAATTAATAACTATACTGGTAAAATATGCCGAATCCAACCGTGACAAACTACAGAAAGAAATTGAACAAATTAACCAAGAAATCTCAACTATGGGGCATAATGAGGAAGTATTAAAACTAAAAGAGGAAATGACCAAAAGAATTAAAAGGGAGGAAGACAAAATCAGAGAACGAAAAACCTACAAATTCCATCGGGACCGTATGGATTACGAATGTGGAAGAATATTCACATTTGCTAAAAAATATGACAAATTGAAGGTTTCAAAATATGGAGAGGCCCAGCAAACACACAGGGAAAACCAAGCGGCCCCTAGTATATATCCAGATGGAGCCTCCAGTTCATACTTTAGCTCGGCATTGGAGAGCGAGACAGAAATGGACTCTCGCCTACAAAAAATGAAACAAGTTCCAGCCAAAATCTCCTTAGAAGATGAAGTGGATTTTTTATGCAGGGAACGCAGGGATACCCTGCGGCCGAGAAAACCAATCAACAAAACGCCCGAAACAGAACAGTCAAACGCAGACAAAGGAGGCAGGCAAAACGAAAAAGAACAACCAAAACAGTTCCTGAAAAAACATCAGAAACGCAATTGGAGGTGCTAACTCAGATAGAATCTGATACCAATCAAACTATCATTAACCTTACAAATGTGGATTTGAATAAAACTGAACTGCAATTGCTACAACTGGGGTTGTCTTGCTGCCCTGAGAGTTCCTTCGGATATGCTGCAACGAGATGTGATATATTCAAGAGCATCAGAAAACTTAAACTAAAGAAATATTTTATCCAACAAAAACAAGAGTCCGACAAAAACGAAATGGGGGCAATGCTTGGCCAAGTAACTAGTCCCACAGAAGCGAGCTTTAATGCCAATGACATGACAATACTACACACTATGATTGAGCTTGCCCAGGAAAGCAATACGAGCAACCTCAATAGTGGCAATGCGGATAAGACACTGGTACAAAAAAGACCTTCAACACCGTTCAAATCCCCGTCAACCTTCAACCCTATAACCATTAGAGACTCTATAGAAGTGTTCAATGAACAAGTTACATCCAGCCTCAAAAAACTCAATTACAAAACATGTGCCTTAACCAAACGTAAAAACAATAAAAGAGACATCCAATATTACAACCTTATGACCAAGCTTAAGAACAATAAAGATATCATTATCCGCAATTCGGATAAAGGAGGCAACCTAGTTCTCTGGAACAAAATAGACTATATAGATGAAGCAATGAACCAGTTGAAAGACAAAGAATGTTACCATCGAAGTGATCAACATACGCTAAAAGCCATGTATAATGATTTTAGGATGAAATTGGTAGCTTGGAAAAATGGGGATTACTGTCTCTGGATGAATTCAAATTCTTAAAAAATGACAACCCGGTAACTCCTATTTTGTACTTCATACCTAAAGTACACATAAATCCGACAAAACCGCCTGGTAGGCCCATTATTTCGGCTCGAAATAGCCTCCTGGAAAAACCATCGCAATACGTGGACTTTTTTCTACAAGACTATGTGCAACAGCTACCATCCTATATCAGAGATACGGGGGACTTTCTGGCGAAAATACAAACAATTGACTGGCAAGATAACTACCTATTTATAACACTAGATGCTACATCCCTGTACACATTGATTCAACATCAGGATGGTCTCAAAGCTATTAGGCACTACCTGGCAAAGAGAGCATTTGAATTTGAACTTCACAATACAATGCTAATTAGTATGATTGAATTCATCTTGAAAAATAATTTCTTTATGTTCCAGAATGTGGTATATCAACAGCAACGGGGAGTTGCCATGGGGGCCAGCTTCTCCCCCAGCTACGCCTGCCTACATATGGGCTGGTGGGAGGAGATGGTCCTACGCAACCAATATTCAATGTATGTAAATAACAACATCAAAACATGGCTAAGGTTCATTGATGACCTTTTTATCATTTGGCAGGGCACTAGAGAGGAGGCAGTCAAATTTATTGAGGAATTGAATGTCAAAAATTTGAACTTAAATTTTACGGCATCTATTAGCTCAGAAACTGTCAATTTCCTAGATGTACAAGTGTATGTTAAGGAGGGCCGGATACAAACCAAATTGCATAGGAAAACTACTGCGGGGAACTCGGTACTCCATGCCAGTAGCGCCCACCCTCAACACCTTATACAAAGCATCCCCTATGGGGAGATGCTGAGGCTTAAGCGTATCTGCAGTGAGACCGAGGATCTTAGGGAGGCCCAACTATCTAGTAAAAATAGATTTTTAGCTAGGGGATACTCCGCCCTATGCATTGATAAGGCAATTGAGAGAAGTAACAAGATCAGTCGTGATACTCTGTTGAACAAAGGGCCAAACACAGCACTGGTGGCAGAGGAACAGACTGACACTTTTAGATTCATCCTGAGCTATAGCAAACAGAGCAAAGCCATTAAAAAGATCATTGACAGAAATTGGCCTATAATCTTAGGAGACCCTATAATAGGCCACTTACTGCCCAAGAAAGCTGCTATTACGTATAGCAGGGCTCCCTCTATGAGGGATTCATTAGTCCACAATGACCCTGGGGGAAATACCAACACTACTTTTCTAAAACAACGCAAGGGATTCTTTAAATGTAGGTCCTGTAAAGCCTGTACACACGGGGTTAACACCACAAAATATAAAACACCTTTTGGAGAACAGGAAAACCCTATCACTAAAACCCTAACCTGTAAAACAGACCACGTAGTTTATGTGCTGGAGTGCCCCTGTAACCTCAAATATGTCGGCAGTACTATACTGCAGGGACATAAGAGGGTGCTCCAGCACATAAGGGCGATCAAAAATCAAGACCCCCTTTACCCAGTAGCTCGCCACTTTGGCGAGAAACACAAGTCAGACCCTCAATATCTTCGGTACTTTTTAATAGACAGTGTGCCGATGCATAGAAGAGGAGGAGACAGGGTAAAAGCGCTGAACGACTGGAAACGAAATATATTCTAGAATTCGATTCCAGATCCCCCAGGGGTCTTAACATTACTGAAGACCTCTACACTTGCCTCTAATCTAAGAAATCTTGCAGAACTCAATATGAACCAACAGAACAACGTGATTGTCAAGAAGTGAGCGAGATGTCAGTCAAAATCTAAACACTTGTTTGTTAAGTAACCGCCGCCCAAATACTTTTAAAATATTTTACACATGGTTTTTAGGGTATTTTATGGCTATAGGTTTTTTTAGACATATCAGCACTTAGCACTTTTCAAGCAACATTTGCACATATCCTTGTTTACAAAACTTTGAAATTGCAAAATTCATGATCATGGTACTATATTTATGAGTTGTCATGCATTATACAGAAGGTTGGTAACCCCACCCCTTGGTATTTATATCTGGACTCCAAATGAATTCAATTGGCAAAAAATGCAATCATAGGTGAATGATTTTATGATTTTAAAGACATTTTACTACTGTATTACATCCATTTAGTATGTACATAGGACTTGTCCTTTCTTTTAGAATCTTTTTTACCTTGCAATATTTGCACATATCCTTGTTTACAAAACTTTGAAAGTGCAAATTTATGATCATAGTACTGTATTTATGACTTGCCATGCATTATACAGATGGGTGGTAACCCCACCCCATGGTATTTATACCTGGACTCCAATGAATTCACTTGACAAACAATGCATTAACTTGACAACCATAGGTTAATGATTTTAAGATTTTAAAGATATTTTTCTACTGTATGAGATGTACAACATCCATTTAGTATGTATAAATGAATTATCTTTCTTGAAATCTTTTTTACCTTAATGTATTGGTATAATAATCGCAATGAACAAGCAAAGTTTGTCGACAGTTTTATATCACAAAGCATTTGATCACTCTAGGGTGTATATCACTTTAAAAAACACAAAAAAATGGCCTATAAAACCGGAACAGCCACCATGTAGCGCGTCATGTGAACAAGATCCCACGGGATCGAAACGCGTCATGCTGACGGTGTACTAAGGCTGAAATAAATTGCTTTTGCACCTACCTGTGGTCCGGGCTCCTCTGTTTCCTGCGGCATTGTGTGAATGGAAGGAACGAAAGGAGTATGCTGATATATATATATATATATATTATCTACTGGCGGTCGCCAGTAGATAGTTATAGTTAGGACCTATTTTCCATAGGAAATCCGCGACATTCTATTTGAAATAGCTCTTGCGTCGGTTGACGAATCTTCGCGAAATTTTCAAACTTTATGGCCCGCTCCGGTCCGCTCCTACCCTGAAAGTTTCGGGGTGATTCGTGAAGCGGGGGCCGAGAAAAAAGGGGGGTCCCAAAACGTGTTTTCCCCATTCATTTTCCCATAGGAAACTTTAGACACGGCTACAGCCCGAACTGCTGAATGGAATTACACAAAATTTGGCAAAGAGGTAGTTCTTGGTTCAGAAAGAACCCTTTTTGTTAAATGGTGTAAATCCGTTTAGTAGTTGCGGAGAAATTAAAAAAATAAGAGTCAGAAATCAATTTCCCATAGGAAACTTTATGCAAGGCTACAGCCCGAACTGCTGAACGGAATTACACCAAATTTGGCAAAGAGGTAGTTCTTGGTTCAGAAAGAACCCTTTTTGTTAAATGGTGTAAATCCGTTCAGTAGTTGCTGAGAAAATCAAATGTAAAAACACATATATATCTGGGCGAAGCCTAACCACACATGTCATCGTGAGATCTGATTGGCTGTCAGCACTTCATCCTGGAATTGCTGGCAGCCATCTTGGGACCAATATAAATGATAGTACCCCATTGAAATGCATTGTAGTGAATCAAAGATTTTGAGGGTTACCAAAAGGAGAACTATAAAGGGTGATAACAGACTTTAGTTACATTAGAATTCATTTGTTGATGGTACCATACTAATTTCAGGAATTGTGGTGTGTTCTAAGGTGATTTTACCCTGTGAAAAACCTTCTGATGGGATATCATGAATCATGTTTGAGAGAAAACTATTTTCACATGCTTGTCCCATACAGTTTTGGAAGGTGCTCCAGAAGCTAAAATGAGAGCATATTTTCTGTAAATTCACATTATCTTTCTCAGTCATGTGAGAATGAAGTCTGACATTCTCAGTAAAACATGTACATCCAACAAGGGCAGAGACTGTCAGTTGATTCCTTTGTGTTCTACTGCAGCTTCCCAGAGTGTTCTAAAGAACAACTAGAGTGCTAACAGCCTTACTTATGACAAAAGTATGGCACACCTGAAGCCATCTTGGATGGAATAAACTGGTAACACATAAAACATTTAATTTAAAAAGGAACAAAATGATGGGGTTCATCTTGTCATAGAAATTATGGTTAGTGCTCTGGAAAGAAAAATTAGGACATGTTTCAAGTGTGATCTCAAATATCTTCCTGTTATATTTCAACAGGAGCAGCCTGTCAGTTGATGCCTTTGTGTTCTACTGCAGCTTCCCAGAGTGTTCTAAAGAACAACTAGAGTGCTAACAGCCTTACTTATGACAAAAGTATGGCACACCTGAAGCCATCTTGATTGGAATAAACTGGTAACACTTAAAACATTTAATTTAAAAAGGAACAAAATGATGGGGTTCATTTTGTCATAGAAATTATGGTTAGTGCTGTAGAAAGAAAAATTAGGACATGTTTTAAGTGAGATCTCAAATATCTTCCTGTTATATTTCAACAGGAGCAGCCTGTCAGTTGATGCCTTTGTGTTCTACTGCAGCTTCCCAGAGTGTTCTAAAGAACAACTAGAGTGCTAACAGCCTTACTTATGACAAAAGTATGGCACACCTGAAGCCATCTTGATTGGAATAAACTGGTAACACTTAAAACATTTAATTTAAAAAGGAACAAAATGAGGGGTTCATTTTGCCATAGAAATTATGGTTAGTGCTGCAAAAAGAAAATTTAGTGCATGTTTTAAGTGAGATCTCAAATCCTCTTCTATTTCATTAGAAAATTCTGACATGCAGACTGAAACAATCACTTTCAATACCAGCAGTAGACTTCCAGGTAACTCCATGGTGAGCAGTAGCTTTACTACAGTGATCTAATGAACAACTAGAGTGCTAACATTCTGAATTTATGGCAAATGTGTGACACATCTGAATGCCTTCTTGATGGAATCAAAGTAAAAAACTGAAAGCATTTCCTACTGAGGAGACTGCAGTAAATGAGGAAATTAGGAAACTTCATAACAAAGAAGTCTTCCAAGATGGCCACCAGTGAAAAAGAGCCCAAATGTAGCACAAATATTACCCAGATGTAGCCCACATATAGCCCAATGACAAAAGTGTGAAAAACACTTTTTATTTTTAGTTTTTTTGCAGTTTTATGTAGTGCAGACTGGTCAGGTATTGGAGCATTGCATCTTAAAACATGACCCCCCTACACTACAAAAACACCACTGCACTACCCTAAACCCTAAAACACTACCCCCAGCACGACCCCCTACACTACACAAGCACCACTGCACTATCCTAAACCATAAAACACTACCCCCAGCATGACCCCCTACACTACACAAACACCACTGCACTACCCTAAACCCTAAAACACTACCCCAACACCACTGCACTAACCTAAATCCTAAAACACTACCCCCAGCACGACCCCCTACACTACCCAAACACCACTGCACTACCCTAAAACATGACCCCCTACACTACACAAACACCACTGCACTACCCTAAACCCTAAAACACTACCCCCAGCATGACCCCCTACACTACACAAGCACCACTGCACTACCCTAAACCCTAAAACACTACCCCCAGCACGACCCCCTACACTACACAAACACCACTGCACTACCTTAAACCCTAAAACACTACCCCCAGCACGACCCCTACACTACCCAAACACCACTGCACTAACCTAAATCCTAAAACACTACCCCCAGCACGACCCCCTACACTAACCAAACACCACTGCACTACCCTAAAACATGACCCCTACACTACACAAACACCACTGCACTACCCTAAACCCTAAAACACTACCCCCAGCATGACCCCCTACACTACACAAGCACCACTGCACTACCCTAAACCCTAAAACACTACCCCCAGCACGACCCCCAACACTGCCCGAACACCACTGCACTGACCTAAACCCTGAAACACCAGCCCCTGCACGACCCCCTACACTGCCTGAACACCACTGCACTGCCCTAAACCCTGAAACACCAACCCTAGCATGACCCCCTACACTGCCCGAACACCACTGCACTGCCCTAAACCCTGAAACACCACCCCCTTCACGACCCCCTACACTGCCCGAACACCACTGCACTGCCCTAAACCCTGAAACACCACCCCCAGCACGCCCCCTACACTGCCCGAACACCACTGCACTGCCCTAAACCCTGAAACACTACCCCCAGCAAGACCTCCTACACTGCCCGAACACCACTGCACTGCCCTAAACCCTGAAACATCACCCCCAGCAAGACCCCCTACACTGCCCAAACACCACTGCCCTAAACCCTGAAACACCACCCCCAGCACGACCCCCTACACTGCCCGAACACCACTGCACTGCACTGCCCTAAACCTTGAAACACCACCCCCAGCACGACCCCCTACACTGCCCGAACACCACTGCACTGAACCCTGATACACCACCCCCTGCACGACCCCCTACACTGCCCAAACACTACTGCACTGCCCTAAACCCTGAAACACCATCCCCAGCACGACCCCCTACACTGCACGAACACCACTGCACTGCCCTAAACCCTGAAACACTACCCCCAGCAAGACCCCCTACACTGCCCGAACACAACTGCACTGCCCTAAACCCTGAAACATCATCCCCAGCAAGACCCCCTACACTGCCCGAACACCACTGCCCTAAACACTGAAACACCACCCCCAGCAAGACCCCCTACACTGCCCGAACACCACTGCACTGCCCTAAACCCTGAAACACCAGCCCCAGCATGACCCCTACACTGCCCGAACACCACTGCACTGCCCTAAACCCTGAAACACCACCCCCTGCACGACCCCCTACACTGCCCGAACACCACTGCACTGTCCTAAACCCTGAAATACCACCCCCAGCACGACCCCCTACACTGCCCGAACACCACTGCACTGCCCTAAACCCTGAAACACCACCCCTGCACGATCCCCTACACTGCCCGAACACTACTGCACTGCCCTAAACCCTGAAACACCACCCCCAGCATGACCCCCTACACTGCACGAACACCACTGCACTGCCCTAAACCCCTAAACACTACCCCCAGCAAGACCCCCTACACCGCCCGAACACCACTGCACTGCCCTAAACCCTGAAACATCACCCCCAGCAAGACCCCCTACACTGCCCGAACACCACTGCCCTAAACCCTGAAACACCACCCCCAGCAAGACCCCCTACACTGCCTGAACACCACTGCACTGCCCTAAACCCTGAAACACCACCCCCAGCATGACCCCCTACACTGCACGAACACCACTGCACTGCCCTAAACCCTGAAACACCACCCCCAGCACGACCCCCTATACTGCCCGAACACCACTGCACTGTCCTAAACCATGAAACACCAGCCCCAGCACGACCCCCTACATTGCCCGAACACCACTGCACTGCCCTAAACCCTGAAACACCACCCCCAGCACGACCCCCTACACTGCCCGAACACCACTGCACTGCCCTAAACCCTGAAACACCAGCCCCAGCACAACCCCGTACACTGCCCGAACACCACTGCACTGCCCTAAACCCTGAAACAGCAGCCCCAGCATCACCCCCTACACTGCCCAAACACCACTGCACTACCCTAAACCCTCAAACACCAGCCCCAGCACGACCCCCTACACTGCCAGAACACCACTGCACTGCCCTAAACCCTGAAACGCCAGCCCCAGCAAGACCCCCTACACTGCCCGAATACCACTGCACTGCCCTAAACCCTGAAACACCACCCCCAGCAAGACCCCCTACACTGCCCGAACACCACTGCACTAAAGCCTGAAACACCACCCCCAGGAAGACCACCTACACTGGCCGAACACCACTGCACTGCCCTAAACCCTGAAACACCACCCCTGCACGACCCCCTACACTGCCCAAACACCACTGCACTGCCCTAAACCCTGAAACACCACCCCCAGCAAGACCCCCTGTGAGAAGTTGGCCTGGCATATGCTGTCCACTAATTATAGTGGGCACCTTGCACCAGTCCAAATCGACTCTTATGGTAGGTAGGTTAAAGACAACCTTATTGAAAGCTATCCTAGTGGTAGCTATGGAGAGCAGCCTTCAGGCTAAGTCTTGAAGGAATGTAAAGCAGCTTGTTTTACCAGTCTATAATCTCTTGAGTGACCAAATGAAAGAGCACCACACCAGGTATATATTCAAAATATATGTATTTATTACTAAACACACCCCTCTAGTCTCTTTATGAGGCTAGAGTTCGAAGTACATAGGTTATAAGATCTTAAATCACAATAATAGCACAAATACACGTTTGGGCCCTAGGGGCGTACCAAACCATATACCAATAAAGTGGTATGCGAACCACGACTGAACTAGACACTAGGCCTAGAGCCTCTAGAAGTGCTTGGACCACAAGGAACCACCCAAGGTAGTGACACAGGGGACCAACGGGAGACGCGTGCAGTGTAAATACACAACCGCGATACGCCGTTAACTTCTATGGAGAAAGTCGGGATCGGGAAAATAGAGGAAAGGGACACTTAGAAGAGGACTAGGACAAAACCCTTTGAGATCTAGGACTTTGAAGAGTCTCTACCCACGGGAGCACCGGAGTACTCGTGTTACCTCACCCAGGGAAGCCAGGTGCATAGGTGCCTTTCGGGGTCGGGTTTCGTCGTCGATTCGAATGGCGATCTGCTGCAAAGTGCTGCTGGTGGCCAAGGGAAAAGTGTCCGGGTGGATCCAAGAGTGGATCGGAGTTCTGGTGAACCTGAAAGCAGAGGGGACAGAGTCTGGGTCACTAGCCAGTGACCAGGAAGGCGATGGACAGATGCCCACCGATGTCGAGTGCTTCAGGTGCATTGACGGTCGTCTTGACTCTTCAGCCACGAGGTCCGGGAGGCGTTGTCGGCGACCAGGAGCAGGATTCGGGCTGGTGCTCGATGTCTGTCGAGTGCTGAGGTGTCGGCGACCGGATTGGACCCAACAAGCCTTGGCAACGGCAAGTCTCGAGTAAGATGTAGATCGTCGATGGTGCAGACCAGCAAGGTCTGTGGAACTCACCCAGCGAGGGTAAGTGAGGGCAGGCCTGGAGCAACCAGGATTCCAAGTAAGGAAAAGATTGGCCTTCGTTAAGGGCTACTAGCCAACGGGCTAGCGACCGCGAAGGAGCCTCGTGACGCTGCACGTGGAGCTGGCTTGCAGGACACTCGTGGAGTGGGGGCCAGTGATCTTCAGTGCAGGTGGTGCTGGAAGCTAGGGCTACTCGGAGCCCAAAGCACGACTTCTTGGGAGACCCATAAGATGGTGCACTTGCAAATGTGCTCGGTGTCCAGGGGTCACGGTCTTAAGTCACCCACGATAGCCACGGGCCTCAGCTTTGCTGGGGACTCAGGGTAGCCTCGGGGAAGTCTGAGAATCCACCTCTGGTGATGCGATGACTTCGGCGTCCGACGGGAGCTTCAGAAATGCGAACCGGACAGATGCTTCTTTGGTGCCTGCCAAGCAGGGGAGTCACTCCTTGACCCCAAGGGAGATTCTTCAGTCCTCTAATCTTGTCGTAGAGCGTCGAAGGTCCAGGATTCAGTTTCAGAGTTTCGTCCAGGTATAATCTAAAGTCCTAAGGACTGGGTTCCTACCTTTATTCTAAAAATAGGGGTTGGACTACTCTGTGGCCCCACCTATGGGTGGGTCAGGGCAGAGGGGTGGCTACACCCCTTTCCCTTTGTCCAGTTCGCGCCAAAGCAGGGGCTGCAAGCCCCTGATCCGGTTTGAACTGGGGTATGCACAGGGACACCAAATGTGCCCCCAGTGCAGGACTTCAAAGCACCCGAAAGTGCTCCCGCCCAGCCCCAATACACATTATCCTGTCTGGGGAGGTGGTCACACCTCCCTGGGACAGGAAACCTATTGTCCAGGCCTCCCCTGCCGGAGTTTCGTCCAGCAGCAGGAGGCCAGACTCGTGTCTGTGGCAGCAGCATCCATTTTGTGATGCCAGGGCTCTGGAAAGAAGTTACCGGACTCGTCAGAGTTAACATGTCTTTCCCTCTAGAAGGGTGGAATGCTACCCCCGCCGCCAGGATTGGCGGGGGGTAGTATTCCAAGATGTTTGACACCAAACACGACATGTTTAGGTGCAGCCATTCCAAAGTTAGCATTCTACCGCGAGGATATAATGCGCTTAAGAGTATATGGTCAGGCTGCTCTACAAACAGCATCAGAGATGGTCTCCGAACGCTGCAGAGGGGCCCTGCTCATGCAGGGGCACCCTCTCACATAGGAACCATGCACTCTGCCTTTAGGATTGATAAGGCCTGCCTTAGGAGTGACTTATAGGTTTATATGTGTGTATGTATTTCGTGATATAGGTAACCTATATCACAGTAAGGGGTGCTTGCACCACCTTACCCAGGCTGCAGTAGCAGACCTGTGGTGTCAGTTTGGATGGCCTTCCAGGGGTGGCATAATATATGCTGCAGCCCCTGGCAGGCCTCTGAGGTACCTATGCCCTTGGTACATAGTATACCATATACTAGGGACTTATAAGGGCACTCCAGATCCCAATCAGAGATGTGCCTAAGGCACATGGAAACCATTTTAGAGAGGAAGCAGCTAGGCTGGGGTTCTGATTAGCAGGGCCCCAGCCAGACTAATGTCGAAAAACAGTGAAGCATCAGCAAAAAGTGGGGGTACCCATGTGAAGCAGATCCTACTCTCCTACACAGCCCCCCCAAACGTAGGGACATTAAACTAACCTTGCCCAGTTAAGTCTTCATGTTCTAAGTGGAAATACCTAGAGAGTCCATCTGCATTCGCATGGTTACTCCCAGGCCTATGTTCCACTGTAAAGTCCATCCCCTGTAGGGAAATGGACCACCTAAGCAGTTTGGGGTTTTCACCCTTCATTTGTTTTAGCCATAAGAGGGGCTTATGGTCTGTCTGAACCAGGAAGTGTGTACCAAACAAGTATGGCCTCAACTTCTTCAGAGCCCAGACCACAGCAAAGGCCTCCCTCTCTATGGCTGACCAACGTTTCTCTCTAGGGGTCAGCCTTCTGCTAATAAAAGCTACTGGCTGATCCTGACCTTCTTCATTCAATTGTGACAGTACAGCCCCTACCCCCAATTCAGATGCATCAGTTTGAACAATGAACTTCTTGGAGTAATCAGGACTCTGCAGAATTGGAGCAGTGCACATGGCCTGCTTGAGGTCATCAAATGCCTTTTGACAGCTAACTGTCCACTGAACCTTTTTGGGCATTTTCTTAGAAGTTAAGTCATTCAAGGGTGTCACTATTGATCCATACCCCTTGACAAATCTCCTATAGTACCCAGTCAGGCCTAAGAAGGCTCTCACCTGAGTCTGGGTAGTGGGAGCAGTCCAGTCCATGATGGTCTGGATCTTGCTCTGCAAAGGTTGAACCTGGCCTCCACCCACAAGGTGGCCCAGGTACACAACCTGACTCTGCCCTATCTGGCACTTAGTGGCCTTGATAGTCAGGCCTGCCTTTTGCAGGGCCTGTAAAACATTCCTGAGGTGGACCAGGTGATCCTCCCAGGTGGAGCTAAAGACAGCAATATCATCTAGATAAGCTGCACTATAGGCTTCCAGTCCTGTGAGAACTGTGTTCACCAACCTCTGGAAAGTGGCAGGTGCATTCTTCAGACCAAAGGGCATTACCACAAATTGATAATGCCCACTAGGGGTTGAGAATGCTGTCTTGGGCTTTGCAGTATCAGCTAGTCTGATCTGCCAGTAGCCAGCTGTTAGGTCAAATGTGCTGAGATATTTGGCAGAGGCCAAAGTATCTATGAGCTCATCTGCCCTGGGTATTGGATGGGCATCAGTCCCAGTGACTGCATTGAGACCCCTGTAGTCTACACAAAACCTCATCTCTCTTTTTCCACCACTGGTGTGAGGTTTCGGTACTAGGACTACTGGACTAGCCCAAGGGCTATCTGAGGGCTCAATTACTCCCAATTCCAACATTTTCTGGACTTCAGTCCTGATACAGTCCCTGACATGGTCAGGTTGCCTATAAATCTTGTTTTTAATAGGCAGACTGTCCCCAGTGTCCACTTCATGAGTGCACCAGGTGGTCTGACTGGGTGTCAGTGAAAACATATGTCGAAACTGATTGAGGACTTGCCTGCAATCAGTTTGTTGCTGGGTAGTGAGGCTGCCTGCCAAGGCTACACCATCAACTGACCCATCGTCAGGGTTCTGTGAGAGCAGGTCAGGGAGTGGGTCACTCTCTTCCTCCTGCCCTTCATCAGTAGCCATGAGCAAGCCCATGTCTGCCCTGTCCACATATGGTTTTAACCTGTTGACATGGAGAACCCTGTGGGGACTCCTGGGTGTTCCTAGGTCTACTAAATAAGTGACCTCACCCTTCTGTTCAACAATAGTGTGGGGTCCACTCCATTTGTCTTGGAGAGCTGCTGGGGCCACTGGCTCCAACACCCACACCTTCTGTCCTGGCTGGTAAACAGTCAGAACAGCCTTTGGTCATGCCAGGCCTTCTGAAGTTCCTGGCTAGCCTCAAGGTTTTTGGTTGCCTTTTTCATGTACTCAGCCATCCTGGAGCGGAGACCAAGTACATAGTCCACTATATCTTGCTTTGGGGGCTTGAGAGGTAACTCCCATCCTTCCTTCACCAAGCACAGTGGACCCCTCACAGGGTGGCCAAACAGAAGTTCAAAAGGGCTGTAACCAACCCCCTTCTGAGGCACCTCCCTATATGCGAATAAAAGGCAGGGCAAGAGTATGTCCCATCTACGCCTAAGCTTTTCTGGGAGTCCTTTAATCATGCCCTTCAAGGTTTTGTTGAATCTCTCAACTAAACCATTGCATTGTGGGTGATAGGGTGTGGTGAACTTATAAGTCACTCCACACTCCTTCCACATTGCTTTTAAGTACCCAGACATGAAGTTAGCACCCCTGTCTGATACTACCTCCTTAGGAAAGCCCACTCTTGAGAAGATTCCCAGGAGGGCCCTTGCCACCACAGGTGCTGTAGTGGTCCTTAGGGGAATAGCTTCTGGGTACCTGGTGGCATGATCCACTACCACCAGGATAAACCTGTGCCCAGAGGCTGTTTGGGGATCCATGGGACCAACAATGTCAATCCCTACCCTCTCAAAGGGCACCCCCACCACAGGTAGTGGTATCAGGGGGGCCTTTGTAGTGCCACCTGCTTTGCCACTGGCTTGGCAGGTTACACAGGAGCGACAAAACTCCTTACTGTCTTCAGACATGTGGGGCCAGTGAAAGTGAGGGACAATTCTGTCCCAAGTCTTGTTCTGGCCCAGGTGTCCTGCTAAGGGAATATCATGGGCTAGGGTCAATAGGAAGCCCCTGAACTTCAAAGGTATTACCAACCTCCTGGTAGCACCAGGCTTGGGGTCTCTACTCTCTGAGTACAGGAGTCCATCATCCCAATACACTGTATGGGGACCACTAGCTTTCCCAGCAGCCTCAGCAGCAGCTTGCTGTCTGAGGGGTTCAAGGGAGGGGCAGCTCTGCTGCTCCTGGCTCAGATCTGCCCTAGAAGGTCCCCCTGTCCCCAAGAACTCAACCTGGTCAGGTTCCAGTTCCTCTGGGACAGTTCCTTCTTCAGGGCAGAGATCATCCCCTCAAGGGACTGATCTTCCTCCTGAGCCAAGGGGAAGGCACTGCCTTAACCCTACTACTCCTCCTCTTGGAAGGCACTTGGTCCATTCTTCCAGAATCCAAGGCCTGTTCAGTGCTAGACATTTTGGCCTGTGACCTGGTCACAGCAAACACATCTGCAGGGATCCCCAGCATTTCTGCATGGGTCCTGAGCTCCACTTCTGCCCAAGCAGAAGTCTCTAAGTCATTGCCAAGCAAGCATTCGACTGGTAGGTTTGCACTTACCACAACCTTCTTAAGGCCAGTTACCCCTCCCCAGGAGAAGTTAACAACTGCCAGAGTATGGTCTGTTCTGACATTGCTAGCATTGGTCACTTGGTACATCTCACCAAGCATAACTTGCCCAGGCAGCACAAGGTCTTGTGTCACCATTGTGACACTTGCCCCTGTGTCCCTAAATGCCAAAGCCTCACGTCCATTAATTAAAGGCTGTTGTCTGTACTTGCCCAGATTACTGGGACTCACAGTGGAGGTCACATCCATGCCTCCATCACAGACTAACACAGCCTGAGTCAGTTCCCTGACTAAGTCAGAGCCCAACTCAGTTCCCAGGGTGAACCCTACTAAACCCTTTGCTGGAGCACTTCCACCAACTGTACTAGGGGGAACAGGTGCCTTAGGGGCATTGGTGGGTGCTGGACTGGAGTCTTTGGACTTGGTGCAATCACTGGTCCAGTGGGTCTTTTGCTTACAGACCTTGCACCATGGTTTTCTTTGGCCTTTACCCTTGGTAGACTGGGAATCCCCACCAGAAGAAGATTTTTGGGGGCCTGATGAAGACTTTTGATCTTTACCCTTCTCCCCACCCTTGTCAGAGTTCTTAGCATCTTGCTTCTTGGTTTCCCCACCTTGGTTCTGTACTTTCTGCTTCACCCTGGTCCTGACCCATTTGTCTGCCTTCTTTCCCAATTCTTGGGGAGAGGTCAGATCAGAGTCTACCAGGTATTGATGCAACAGCTGATTTTGACAGTTATTAAGAATCTGCTCCCTCATTATCAGATTATACAATCCTGAGAAGTCACACACCTTACTGCCCATCAACCAGCCTTCCAGAGCCTTGGCAGAACAATCCACATAGTCTACCCAGTCTTGAGTCTGTGCTTTTTGGGTGTCTCTGAACTTCAACCTGTACTGTTCAGTGGTTAGGCCAAACCCATCAATAAGAGCACTCTTCAAGACCTTGTAATTATCAGCATCCTCCTCTCTAACAGTGAGGAGCTTATCTCTACCTTTGTCAGCAAAGGAGAGCCACAAGATTGCTGCCCACTGCTCCTGAGGGACCTTCTGTACTTTACAGGCCCTTTCTAAAGCAGTTATCCATTTGTGGATATCATCCCCACTCTGGTAGGGAGGGACAATCTTGCTCAGGTTCCTATGGTCATAGGACCTTTCCCTATCTCTAGGGACATGGCTGCCACCATGGGACTCTAGTCCCAACTTTCTTCTCTCTCTAAGGAGATCTAGGGATTCTCTATCTAAAGCTAATTGCTTTTTTCTGAGTTCCAGCTGAGTTTCCTCATACTGGACTAGCCTCTTTCTTCTCTCATGAGAGGATTCTCTCCTATGAGATGAGACAGAGCTCCCTATAGAGGTGCCAGAGTGGTTAGACTCCTGAGAAGGAGACCTAGACCTTCTGGGCACACTCTTAATCCTTCCTGGGGGGACAAAGAGGGCATCATTCTGATCATCCTCATCATCATCCACAGGAGGGATTGGGTTTTCCAGGTCAGGGTCATTGTCACCCTCCTGGCCAGTTTCAGAGGGGGCTGGGGGTATTGGTACCCCTGGCCTCCTCCTCTTCTTCTGCCCCACCCTCAGCTCCTACCCCTTCAGTCCCTACAGGCTTACTAAGGTCATAAGCCACCAACAACTCCTTGAGGTGTTGGGTGGTGGGGCTTTGGCCTGTCCTTATTTTTCTCAAGTTGCATAAAGCTCTCAATTCCAAGAATGGGAGTGTATCATACTTGGAGGGTGGAAGCTCAATGGCTTCCTGCAAGGATTCTTTAGATCCTACCCTTAAAGACATTACTAGTGTGGTGTGGTGTATGCACTACCTACTCTAGTGTGGCCTACTAAACTCTCTTGAGTTGTAGAAAGGGTTGTGCTATCCCTTAACACACAACTCTAAGTTCAGTAGAACTTACTGTTATTCTAAGCTTAAATTATATGTACCTTAGGTACCTTTAGTGGTTTTCAGTTGATCAATTCAATTGAGATTATCTGGTAAAACAATAGCAAGCTGGAATCCCACATGCTGCACACCAATGTGAGAAGTTGGCCTGGCATATGCTGTCCACTAATTATAGTGGGCACCTTGCACCAGTCCAAATCGACTCTTATGGTAGGTAGGTTAAAGACAACCTTATTGAAAGCTATCCTAGTGGTAGCTATGGAGAGCAGCCTTCAGGCTAAGTCTTGAAGGAATGTAAAGCAGCTTGTTTTACCAGTCTATAATCTCTTGAGTGACCAAATGAAAGAGCACCACACCAGGTATATATTCAAAATATATGTATTTATTACTAAACACACCCCTCTAGTCTCTTTATGAGGCTAGAGTTCGAAGTACATAGGTTATAAGATCTTAAATCACAATAATAGCACAAATACACGTTTGGGCCCTAGGGGCGTACCAAACCATATACCAATAAAGTGGTATGCGAACCACGACTGAACTAGACACTAGGCCTAGAGCCTCTAGAAGTGCTTGGACCACAAGGAACCACCCAAGGTAGTGACACAGGGGACCCACGGGAGACGCGTGCAGTGTAAATACACAACCGCGATACGCCGTTAACTTCTATGGAGAAAGTCGGGATCGGGAAAATAGAGGAAAGGGACACTTAGAAGAGGACTAGGACAAAACCCTTTGAGATCTAGGACTTTGAAGAGTCTCTACCCACGGGAGCACCGGAGTACTCGTGTTACCTCACCCAGGGAAGCCGGGTGCATAGGTGCCTTTCGGGGTCGGGTTTCGTCGTCGATTCGAATGGCAATCTGCTGCAAAGTGCTGCTGGTGGCCAAGGGAAAAGTGTCCGGGTGGATCCAAGAGTGGATCGGAGTTCTGGTGAACCTGAAAGCAGAGGGGACAGAGTCTGGGTCACTAGCCAGTGACCAGGAAGGCGATGGACAGATGCCCACCGATGTCGAGTGCTTCAGGTGCGTTGACGGTCGTCTTGACTCTTCAGCCACGAGGTCCGGGAGGCGTTGTCGGCGACCAGGAGCAGGATTCGAGCTGGTGCTTGATGTCTGTCGAGTGCTGAGGTGTCGGCGACCGGATTGGACCCAACAAGCCTTGGCAACGGCAAGTCTCGAGTAAGATGTAGATTGTCGATGGTACAGACCAGCAAGGTCTGTGGAACTCACCCAGCGAGGGTAAGTGAGGGCAGGCCTGGAGCAACCAGGATGCCAAGTAAGGAAAAGATTGGCCTTCGTTAAGGGCTACTAGCCAACAGGCTAGCGACCGCGAAGGAGCCTCATGACGCCGCACGTGGAGCTGGCTTGCAGGACAGTCGTGGAGTGGGGGCCAGTGATCTTCGGTGCAGGTAGTGCTGGAGGCTAGGGCTACTCGGAGCCCAAAGCACGACTTCTTGGGAGACCCAGAAGATGGTGCACTTGCAAATGTGCTCGGTGTCCAGGGGTCACGGTCTCAAGTCACCCACGATAGCCACGGGCCTCAGCTTTGCTGGGGACTCAGGGTAGCCTCGGGGAAGTCTGAGAATCTACCTCTGGTGATGCGATGACTTCGGCGTCCGACGGGAGCTTCAGAAATGCGAACCGGACAGATGCTTCTTTGGTGCCTGCCAAGCAGGGGAGTCACTCCTTGACCCCAAGGAGATTCTTCAGTCCTCTAATCTTGTCGTAGAGCGTCGAAGGTCCAGGATTCAGTTTCAGAGTTTCGTCCAGGTATAATCTAAAGTCCTAAGGACTGGGTTCCTACCTTTATTCTAAAAATAGGGGTTGGACTACTCTGTGGCCCCACCTATGGGTGGGTCAGGGCAGAGGGGTGGCTACACCCCTTTCCCTTTGTCCAGTTCACGCCAAAGCAGGGGCTGCAAGCCCCTGATCCGGTTTGAACTGGGGTATGCACAGGGACACCAAATGTGCCCCCAGTGCAGGACTTCAAAGCACCCGAAAGTGCTCCCGCCCAGCCCCAATACACATTATCCTGTCTGGGGAGGTGGTCACAACTCCCTGGGACAGGAAACCTATTGTCCAGGCCTCCCCTGCCGGAGTTTCGTCCAGCAGCAGGAGGCCAGACTCGTGTCTGTGGCAGCAGCATCCATTTTGTGATGCCAGGGCTCTGGAAAGAAGTTACCGGACTCGTCAGAGTTAACATGTCTTTCCCTCTAGAAGGGTGGAATGCTACCCCCGCCGCCAGGATTGGCGGGGGGTAGTATTCCAAGATGTTTGACACCAAACACGACATGTTTAGGTGCAGCCATTCCAAAGTTAGCATTCTACCGCGAGGATATAATGCGCTTAAGAGTATATGGTCAGGCTGCTCTACAAACAGCATCAGAGATGGTCTCCGAACGCTGCAGAGGGGCCCTGCTCATGCAGGGGCACCCTCTCACATAGGAACCATGCACTCTGCCTTTAGGATTGATAAGGCCTGCCTTAGGAGTGACTTATAGGTTTATATGTGTGTATGTATTTCGTGATATAGGTAACCTATATCACAGTAAGGGGTGCTTGCACCACCTTACCCAGGCTGCAGTAGCAGACCTGTGGTGTCAGTTTGGATGGCCTTCCAGGGGTGGCATAATATATGCTGCAGCCCCTGGCAGGCCTCTGAGGTACCTATGCCCTTGGTACATAGTATACCATATACTAGGGACTTATAAGGGCACTCCAGATCCCAATCAGAGATGTGCCTAAGGCACATGGAAACCATTTTAGAGAGGAAGCAGCTAGGCTGGGGTTCTGATTAGCAGGGCCCCAGCCAGACTAATGTCGAAAAACAGTGAAGCATCAGCAAAAAGTGGGGGTACCCATGTGAAGCAGAT